>JAJIBD010034071.1:0-21286 GCA_021461705.1 Cryptotis parvus
ACATACATAGAAGCAAATCTCAGTGAAAGTGCACAGCTACCCCTGACAATGTATTAGACACAGCTAAATCAACACAAGGAGACCTATGCTGTCTTTAATGCTTGGGTGTACGAAGAGAGGAGTGCCTGAAATACTGTGAGCTAAAATCTTTATTTTAAGGAATTATGGGGTGACCGATGGTGTCCAGCTGCAGTAGGCGTTGCACGCGGCCGGCCTGTGTGTCGGCCCGGGTTCGATTCCCGGCATCCCATATATGGTGCCTGAGCACCGCCAGAGTAGTTCTTGAGTGCAGAGCCAGGGTAACCCTGAGCTTGTGCGGGTGTAGGCCAAAAAGCAAAAATAAATAAATAAATAAATAAATAAATCTTATTTTTAGGAATTAAAGAAAAACCATAGAACTTTTCAAGGAGGGAACAGGTACAGGAGGAATAAGCGAAAGCAGAGAAATAAGAAAAATGAAGAGTGAAATTAAGATAGTCTATGAATTCTAAAAGAAATGATAAACTTTGGATTTGAGAATGATCAAGAAGAAAATGACAGAGACTCAGATAATTAGCTCGAAGTAATAATACAGTCCAAAATGTGTTTACCTACGTACGTACTCCACACCTGAGTTCTATCCCACGGCACCACATATGGTTCCTCAGACCTTGAGCACAGCACAAATGTGAGCCTGGGCACTGGTAGATGTGGCTAATCTCACACCACCACCAAGTAAATTTAAAAAATAAAATGTAGGGGCTGGAGTGATAGCTCAGTGGGTAGGAGATTTGCAGGCTGTTTACCTTGTTTACTGGCGCAGCCTGTGCCGGCCCAGATTGTTCTACATAGTCCCAGGCACCTACAAGAGTAATTCCTGAGTACAGAGCTAGAGGTAGCCCCATGAGTGTCATGGGTGTGACCCAAAAGCAAAAAAAAAAAAAAAAAAAAAAAAGTATAGGGTTGAATAGGTAGGAGCAGGACCCAGGCACACTTGCCTTGTATGTAGTTGACTCCTGCTCAACTCCCAAAAACCATCAGGAGAAATCATTGACTTTAGAGTCAGGAGTAAGCTTTTACAGAATATCACCTAGTATGGCGCTACAAATCTTGCCCAGAAAAGAATGATTAAAATGGACTAAAAGAACACTGCTCAGTAATTACAGTTGGTAGGGCATTTGCCTTGCTACAAGGGCTGACCTGAGTTCAATCCCTAGCACTCATATAGTCCCAAACTCTGCCAGGAGTGACCTGGGAAACCAGGGTAAACCCTCAGTACAACCATATATGACTCAAAAAACAACCTCCTCATGGCAAAAAAAAAAAAAACCACAACCTTCAGGAAACAAATTCAGTTAAATAATTGCCAGACCTTTATGGAGAGAGGATTGCATAAAGTTTGCATTAGATGGTGTTTTTTAAGTTTTTCGAAGGCAAGAGATAGTGGGAGTGTGTTCCATGTCTAGAAAATTTCTGTATTCACAACAACTGTCCCACAAACTAACCTACAAAATTAAATGCAACGGACATTCAGAAATGCCCCAACAGAATTATATAAGGAATACAGATATCTCATTTTATGAGCAAGTCAAAAGTAATTCAAATTATTTAAAGAATATCTAAAACGTCCTCCAAAATGAAGATAGGGTTGCATTGATGAGTGAAGAAGTATGTTTTCCAATTGGGAAAGAATTAGGAGACAAAAGAGACCCCAAGAGGACCAGAACCATAGTACAGTAAAGTGGGGAGGGCATTTGCCTTGCATGCAGGCGACAAGAGGGTTCAAATCACTGGCATCACATCTGATCTCTGTGCACCTGCAGGAAGTAGTTCCTGGCGCAGAGCCAGGAGTAACCCACGAGCACCGCCGGGTACAACCCACAAAGCAAGAAAGAGAGAGACAGAGAGAGAGAGAGACCCAGGGCGAGACAGAGAGACAGAGACAGAGACAGAGGTAGAGACAGAGAGAGGCAGAGAGAGACAGAGAGACAGAGAGAGAGACAGAGAGACAGAGGCAGAGACAGAGATGGAAACAGAGACATAAGGAGAGAGAGAAACCATTCTCAGTTGCCTGCACTAGGAAAGAGTTTCTTGTCTGGTGAACAGATAGGATTGAACTATTCAGTAAGTGGTACTAGAAATCAGTTATTCATAACGAACTTAAAGTAAAAATTTTAAATGCCTCCTTCCTCCATAAAATATAAACCAAAACTTGTGTCTGGTTTTCAAGGTATCTACTACTTTATCACATCCTTGGCCCAGAAATTTAATTTTATTTAAATAAGCGATATTACACCGGAGAGATAGCTCAATGAGTTAAGGAAGCTTATAAATGTGGGAGGCTCAATCCTCAAACTGCTGGGAATAGCTCCTGAACTCCACTGGAGTGACTTAAAATAAAAAGTCAAAGTAAGCTTCAAAAAATAAATTTTTTAGACTATATTAATTACTTAATTAGGGAAGTTTTTAATAAGGCATAGTTTTATAATAAGCTCTGGCATTTATCAAATTTGATAATGTTAATACACAAGGTTTTCAGCAAATACAGAAAAATCCGAAAAGAACAAAAATTGAAAATAATATTGACAACAGTACCTAGCAGTGGTTTCAACTACCAGCCAATCAATAGTGCTGAAGTCCACACGTTACTACACTTTGATCCATGGAATAAAGTTATTGCTGCTTCACATGCTGGTTCATTTATAAATTAGTTTTAATAACTAATACCCCTATGGCGCTGCCATATAGAGTGGTTTATATTTCTACTTCTAACCAATCCACACAAAATATTTCTCCTATTTTCACACTTGGGTCTTCCAGGTGTAAGGCTGCAGTATGTGAAGAACTCTTACCAAAAATAAATAAACAACTTAACACACAAAATGAAAAAAAGATATTAATGAACATTTTCCAAAGGAGGAAACTTGAATGAGATTTTTATTTTATTTTAAAAAGCAAGATGATCTAATTAAGAAATAAAAGTAAAATGTGTAGTATCATTTTTCACCCACCAGAGTGGCTTAAAAATGTCTTATGGACCTAATTGTGTTGAAAGATATATTAGAACAAGAAGCCCTTTTGCATTTGCCAGAAGGAGTTTGCATTATTTGTGCAGAAAACTGGGAAAACAGCCATATAATGTGTTTAATATATTTAAGGATACTTATCCTTTGGTCGAACTTCTTCACGTCAGGCCTGAACAACAGGTTTGAGGCTCTTTGTATTCCTGAAGTAACCCAGATGCCATTGGGCTACGCTATTTAGACCGTGATAAGTCAAATGGAAATCATTACTGGGCGCCGCTAGAGCAAATCCATGAATAACCTTCGACCGATCAAGTGATTTATGCTGCACCCAGCATAGATGCATGTCTTTTTTTCTTTTTTGGGCCACACCCCCAACAATGCTCAGGAGTTTCTACTGGCTCTGCCCTCGGAATCACTCCTAAAGCGTTTCGAGAGGACCATATGGGATGTCACGAGGATCGAACTTGGGCCAGTATGGGCCACTGCAGCGCAGAGGCCAAAATGCACCCTCTGGGCTATCAAACTCCTAGCCCCACATGTCTTAAATAATAAAGAATGGCAGAATATCACCATTCTGGGGCACCCAAATCTCAGTGTGATTTGTGGAAATTCATTTCTTTTTGACTTTTGTAGAATTTTCATCAGGTAATCTCCCACTAGGGAAAGCCAATATTCTTTCATGAATGCATTATAGCTCTTGCTTTCTCTCTCTCTCTCTATCTCTCTCTCTCTCTCTCTCTCTCTCTCTCTCTCTCTCTCTTTCTCCATCTCTCTCTCTCTCCCTTATCTCTCTCTCCCTCTCTCCACCTCTCTCTCCATCTCTCTCTCTTCCTTCTAATGTTCCTAAATAAAACTATTATTTTTAAGGCCAGATGATAGTCCAGCCGGGTAGGAGTTGCCTTGCAGCGGCTCCATGCCGGCCCAGGTTCAATCCCGGCATCCCATATGGTCCCTGAGCACGGCCAGGAGTGAACTACAGAGTGCAGATCAGGAAGTAACCCTGAGCATTGCCAGGTGTGACCCCCAAAAAGCGAAAAGCAGGCTTCTTTTATTTTTAAAGCTAAAATAAAGTATTGTGAGCCAAAAGACATTCCCCTAATAGCTGATATTCTTCAAGAGTTTATACCTGAATGCTGTCCACACAATTCAAATGTCCCCCCACTGGGTAATGATGATTACTGCAAAACATACTTTATCTACTTGAACTGCAACAAAATGCTATGCAGCCAGAGAAGTAATGATCTAGAATGGTAACAAGTTACATGGCCAGAGTTGAATTTCACAAGCTTGTGAGAAGCCAAAGCAGTAAAGCAGTAACTGTAGTAACTGATCCCCTCTTTGTGTCTTAACTTTCATAGAAAACAAAGCATCTGGGGCGTGGGCAATGGCTGGAAGGCCAGGTGTTTGCCTTGCCACCGCAGCTGGCCCATGCTGGCATGGAGTTGATCCCAGGCTCCCCATATGGTCCCTCGAGGCACCACCAGGAGACAATTCCTGGTCACCCAGAGCCAGGAGCGCAACCCCTGAGCATTTGCCAGGTGTGACCCAAAAGAAAAAAAACACACATCTGTTTTCTACACACATATGATTTTCATTTGTTTACGAGATGAGTCATCCAAGGTCACCAGGTCATCAGGTGAACATCCTGATAAGATTCATGAACGGACACAGAGATAGCACAAAGGACCAAATGTGTGCTCTGCATTAAGGAGACAGAGGACCAACAACGTGGTACCATGAACACCAACAAGTGTGTTTTGAAATCAAACAATCAAAAAAATTCTCTGGCATTTTGCAGGCGCAACATAAACTATACATAGTCTTTTATCAAGGACAAAACCACAAAATTCAACAATAAATAATTCTCCTTCTTCTTGGTGTTTGGACCACTCCAATGCTGTATAGGTTTCTTCCCAGCTCTGCCTTGTTCAAGTACTGCTTCACAGAAGCACTCAGGGTTTAAAGCCAGAGAGATAGCACAGTGGATAGGGCATTTGCTTTGTATGTAGCCAACCTAGGTTTGATACCGGCATCCCATAGGGTCCCTGAATATAGCCAAGTAATTCCACCAGAATACATGAGCCAAGAGCAGCTCAGGGAACCAAGCAAACATGTGCTAAACCTGGTTAGCTTATCCCTACAGCCCCAACAATGCATAATTTAGTGACCACCTAGCAAGTATTAGCAATATTGTAATGCATTTATACTGTCATTGCTAAATTTAATTCAATTGGTATGCCCAATCCCACCTTGCTAAAACTAACAAAATACTCCTATCAAAATTGCCTTGCTTCTAGTACAGACGGTCTTTTGTTGTTTTCCATACCGCTTTAAGAGGAAGCTCAATTGACAGCCAAGGTGCAATTATATATTTAATGGATATAGAAACATGCATTAGTATGTGGTGAACCCCAGCTCAGTCCTGATGTCCACGCGGATTACATGAACATTTCTCACGAAGGTCCCTGAGCACCTCAAAGGTGGCCCAGATACTCTCTAACTGCAGAGCCCAAAAATAGCTATGTGCATCCTGGAGCCTTCCACCAATAACAGTTTAGGTGGTAAGAAGATTGCTGGTAGGGACCCCTTGAGCATTTCCTGGAGTCCACCGCCAATGTTTCTTTAATTTTTATTTTATTTCTTTTTGGGTCACACCAGCGTGCTCAGGGGTTACTCCTGGCTTTTTTTAGGAATTACTGCTCCTGGCGGTGCTCAGGGGACCATATGGGATGCGGGGATTGAACCTAGGCCGGCATAGGGCCGGCAGTCTGGGGCTCAAACAACCTACCCAGCTGGGGCCTGCCAGGCGCCGGCCCCTAATTTTAAATTAATGTACAGAAACAGGAAAAACAGTGAAGAAAAGCAAGAATGATGAGCAAAAGTTAGCTAGGAAGAAACAGAAGAGAGAGAAGAGAAGAAAGGAGAAGAGAAGACTATAAAGTGGCGAGTTGGGCTCAGCAGCTGAGGACTTTTCCTTATGTGTGTGGCTGTAGTTCTTGGTTCCCATCACAAGAATAATAATAAAAGCAGCATGAAGGGGCAGAGAGGCTGGTGTTCCAGGGCTGGAGATCATGCCTGGCATGCACGGGACCCAGGTTTCATCCCCAAATGACCTTCTGGACATGGCTTGCAGGGCATACCTGGTTATCTCTAGCACTACCACTGAGGGAGGTCCTCACCCTCCCCACCAAAAACAGTACCCCCTAAGTGTTAAGTTTGGTCTTCTTTTGATAGATGCTTCTCTCTCTTTCTCTCTCTCTCCTCCTCCTCTCTCTCTCTCTCTCTCTCATGGCTTCTAAGACATTTTCTACAATGAACATGTATTTCTCTTCTAATCAAGGAAAGAAAAATAAAACACTTTGTTTAGCAAGACAAACCCCCTAACTTTGTGAGGCTAAATACCAGGCAGTTGAAGAAGGAGAAGAAGGGGGTGGGGAGGGGACCCACTAAATATAAAAAATAATAACTTCCCGGGAGTTTGATCTTCCAGCAACAAGCTGATCTCAGAACTCCTTTTTCCCTGGGCTTTTCTGGCTCCAGCGACAATAAATAAGACAGAACATGCACCTTTTCACTGATTTTGCTCCTAGTCGGGTAGCAGAAAGAAAGCTTCACGCTGAGTAAAGAGAACACAGCACTTTTCCCTAACCACGCATCTTCCTGGCCTCTAGACTACTCTCAAGAGGCGTTAAGTCCATGATCAGGCTTTTGCATCACACAGTTGAAATGGAAACACATATTTTTCACATTAACTCTCCTGGGCTTCTCCGAGCATCTTGCAATCACAGGGTTTCACACCCCTTCTCAAAGCATCAGTGGTTTTCTCCACGCCATACCTTGTTGGCTGAGGTGCATTTTTTGGATTACTGCGGGGCACCTCTGAGGGAAGTGACCGTACAGGACCAGAGATGACTCAATAGTTGAGCACACACTTTGCATGTAGAGACTGGGACCTCTCTGACTAACACATGATCTCCCTGAACATCACCAGGACTGACTCCAGGGTACAGGCTCCTGAGCACCACCAGGTATATCTTTCTCAAAACTCCAATAATAAGTAAATTAGAAAACAGACGTGCATGTTCACTGGCTGAGTTGGGATATGGTTGTAGTTGCTTCTTGGTCACAGCAGGTGCTAAATTCTATAATTCTGTCTTGGGAGATTAGAAACTTGGGACCGTGGGGCATAGTAGTTAAGGATAAGAGTTGACTAAAGGCTCCAGAGCAATAGCACAGTTGGTAGGACATTTGCCTTGCAGCGGCCAATCCATGTTCGATCCTGACATCCCATATGGTCTCTGGAGGACAGTCAGAAGTAATTCTTGAATGAAGAGCCAGGAATATTTTGACCGTTGCTGGGTGTGAACCAAAAGAAAAACAAGAGTTGACTGCAAGTTTAAATATTAGGTGAGGCCCAGATACTGAGGTATAATTGGGGAGCTGCAGTTATTGTTACATCATTGAAATTTGGCTAGAGAGTAGAAAAAAAAATAATAAAGTGGAACTGGCGAGATAGTATAGGAGAAGGGTATCACCTTGCATGCAATGATTACATCAGCTGCAACCCTGGCTTGAATCCCCAGTACCACACTTGAATCCCAGCCTGAGATTTTTTACTAGTTGCTTTGGCCCAATCCCTCTCCCTTCATAAACAATTTTTTATGAATTTTATACTATATGTGCAGTTGCACAATATATCTCATGCTATCAAAATCATTGTATTATACATTGAAGTACACCTGGAGTATAGGGGGGATTACTCCCAGCTCTGTACTCAGTAACTACTTCTGGTAGTGTTTGGTGTACTCTATAGGGTATCAGAGATTGATCCTGGTGAGCAGCATGCAAAGCAAGAGTCCTAACCACTTTACTATCTCTCTGACCTGGGTTGTTTATGCGTTGTAATTTTATCCTTGCTGGAGACTAGAGCAATAGTACAACAGGAGGGTATTTGTCTTGCATGTGGCTGAGTAGGTTCATCCTCAGCATTGCATATGGTCCCCGGGCATCATCAGGAGTAAGTTCTGACAGCAAAGCTAGAGAAACCCTGAGCATCTCTAGGTGTGACCCAAACAACCAGAAAATAAAATAGAAAATATACTATCAACTTGACCTCAAAAAGTTGAAATAGGGTGTTTAAAAGATGACAACTAGCATTGTAAAAGCGAAAAAAGTGACTGACTTTTAAAATTATTATTTTATTTCTTGACAATTACAAAATCTTAATATTTGGGTTTGATTAGCATACAGTGTTACAGCACCCATCCCCTCCCACCAGTGCCCACCCCCACCACCAATGTCCCGATGCCTCCCCCTCCTTTGCCTCCATGGCAGGGTTCTCCATCTCTTTTTCTCCCAGAGTGCCTGACTTTTGTAGGGTGACCGAAGACGTGATAGGTGACTTCCACTGCAAGCACAACCTCTTTGTGCCTCCCGAGACCCCTTCACACTCATACAACCTCCAGGCCTCTGAATTGCCATAAACATCCATGAGTCAAGCATGGTTCTAAGTCCCACTGCACCAAATAAAACGCCCTTTTTCTTTTTTTTGAGAGCAATATTAGCGATGTAGGGCGTTGCCTGCAGCGACTGGCCCATGCTGACCCAGGATGTATGACATATCATGGTCCCAGGCACCGCCAGGAAGTAATTCACAGGTGCGAAGACCAGGAAGAAACCCCTGAGCATTGCCTAGTGTGACCCAAGAAAAAAAAGGAAGAAAAAAAACAGTGGTGCTCAGGACTTACTTCTGGCTCTCTGTATCAGGGAGCCTCCTGGTATTCTTAGAAGGAATCTTTTTTTTTTTATTTTGGTCTTACCCTACAATGTTCAAGAGGGTTGCCTGGCTCTGTGCTCAGAATTCACTCACCTGGAAGTGCTGGGGATATATAGATCATGAGATGGGCGAGTATCAACCCCCCCCCCCCGCATGCAAGAGCAGCTACTACCCCTCTGGGCTTTCGCTCGGAGCCCATCGAGGTCATAAGTAGGCCGAGGGAGGCAAAGCTGGCCGCAGCTAAGATACCAGCAAACCTTCAACTGCTGCACTATCCCTTACCCAAATGAAACTATACCATGGGCCTCCATGAGGCGAAGAGGAGAGGAAAGGAAGGAACAAAGGCGGCGAAGATCGCTATGTCACTCCAGTGAAAGCTTACCCCGGTCATTCTCTGCAGCACACTTCCTCCATTTATACTCTTTACTAACTTATTTGGTGAAGGAGGTGGGTTTGCCCTTACTTTTGAGACAAAAAATTTAGCTAAAATGTGTTTAAACAATTTGCTCAAAGTGCTATTAAAAGGGACACTAGAACTAGAGGACATAATATAGTTTTTTGTTTATTTTTTTTCTTTCTTTAGGGAGACCTAGTTTGGCACAGAGGTTATTCACTGCTCTGTAATTCCAGAATGCTCTAGCAGACTTGCAGGGACAATATGGAACTCTGAGGATCAACACCTGGTGGGCTCGGGAGAGAGAGAGCAAGTGCTCACCACACACTGTAATATCTCTACTGCTCATTCCAAGCATCTTAATAACATGGTTTTGGAACCAAGTTGTATGATTTCTTTTGCTTGGTTTGGTTTAAAAAGACAGTGCGACCCCGATAAGTGCTCAGGATCAGTCAAGCAGTGCTCAGGAGACTAACGCTATGCCAGGGATCAAATCTGTCATCAAATTTGGACTTCTGGCATACAAGCCACATCCTCAGCCCATTGAGCCATTTCTCAGGCCTAGCTGGATTTATATATACCCATCTTCACCCTGAGGAATTGAGCATCTCTTTAGAACAGAAAATAAAATTAGGGAGAGAAAAAGAGAAGAAAATTTAAGCCCAGTTTATGGGTTTCTTTGCCTGCATTCAGGAGACTCCAGATTTTTCTGTGACATTTTATCAGGATTTCTGTCTGCTTCCACAGTATCTACGTATGTTCACAGCTACAGCACTTCTCTATTAGGCAGCATTAATTCTACAGATTCAAGATTACTAACTGGTTGCCCTTTGCTAAGGTGCTTCCACTATGCACCTCTAATAGTTTATCATCTTTAGCCGATAAATAAGGGTCTCCACCTATTCTAAGTTTCCTTTATCATTATCTCAAATTATACCAGTAACAATTATAGACCTCATTCCGGAATGGATTGTGGCTCTTTACCATTCCTGAATAAGCAGTTGCCCTTAGGCTCTACTAGCATGAGACAGGACATATGGAGATGTTACTGGGAGGCCGCTCAAACAAATAAATGTTTGGCAGAGGAGACAGTGACAGTGTTACAGTGAACAAATTGTATTCAGCAGCTACCATGGAACAAGACCTGTAGATTAAAAGTATTCAATAGATAGATCATCAAAATGGATCAAGAGGGACTCAAGAAAGGGTTTTCAAAGCTTTAATGGATTGCTTCAGAACCTGTCAGATAAGCCAGAGAAGAAAAAATAGGGTAGGCAAACAGACTACTAAGGTTCAGACCAAAAGGAGGAACAACATGATATGGGCAGACAAAGCCAGCCAGGCTCCATGATGAACTAGCCAAGCCAGAGAAGTGAAACTGGATGCCCAGACAAACATTACTAAAAGGACCAGACCAAAGGTACAGCATGGTGAGACAGACCGAAGACCAGCCAGAGCTACACAGCGGATAGTCAACTCCAAATTAAATTAGTCATGGAGTAGGGCTCATCAGACTGGATCAGGATCCACCCGAAATTCTTGAAAATCTCCCCTTCAACTTACTTAAGCCCAGCCATTCTCCTACCAAGAAAGGAGTAAACATGTAGAGCATATTGTCAGAATACAAGAGTGATCTCCTATTATAACTTGCACAAACAAAAGTCCACAGTAGGGTTCTCATTAAACGTGCTGTGGACCTCTCTGACTGAAGTTTTTTTCTCTGCAAAGAGGGAAGAGCATGGATAACAAAATAGTTATTCAAGAATTAAGCATGGCAGCACTCGTGATTGCGTGCGTGCCTGGCAAATATCAGGGCTTACTCTGGTTCTGTGCTCAGAGACCACTCTGCATTCTTCTGAGGATGCATGTGATTACTAGGCTAAAACAGAGAGTTGCAGCAGCTGGGGCAAAATGCTACCATTGCTCCTCTCCAGTCCCCAAATGCGGTGTGCAAAGACAGCAAGGTTTTGGAACCAAAATGTTATTATTGCGACCCCAGTCCTCTAAAGTCATAGTTTGTAGCCAGCGTTGATTGCTCTGCGAAAGGGCCCAGTTGTCTTCCTCACCCACATCCTCCCAACGATTTGTGTGTGTATGTGTGTGTGTGTGTGAGAGAGAGGTGGGCATCTTCCCATATAAGACAAAGAATATGGAGTGACCACTTGTAGCAACATGTTATCAGCCAATGGACACACAGGAGCTGGTTCTCCAGGGATCAAGAGAAGCAGTAGCAGGAGGCAAGCAATTGCTTACATGCAACCAACCCCAGGTTCAATCCCTGGCACCCTATAGTCCTGAGCCCGGCGAGGCGATGATACATGATGCAGAGTCAAGAATATGCGAACTAGCCTGCAGGGCGGGAATGACCGCTGGCGAAGTGGCGGTTGCCTGCCTTGGCGGCCTGTACCGGCCTAAGTTCCAGATCCCAGTGCCATGTGATCCCCTGAGCATCGCCAGGAGTAGTTTCTGAGTGCAGAGCCAAGGTAAACCTGAGCATCGCCTGGTGTATTGCAAAGCTTGAAAAAAAAAAAAAGAATAATTCCCAAAACACTCTGGGCACAGCTCAAAAACAAACAAAAGCCAAAAACAGTTTCTCAAGCGGTGCAACTGGGCAGCAAAGAAATTGCAATTCTCTACCTTTGCGAGGCCTACTCACACCACGACTCTGACCCCAAGTGTCTGGGCACTTTACCAAGCCTCCCCAGATGATTCTTCCCACTGGAGTGAGAGTGTCTGCAATCTGGGATGGAAGTCTACAGAAACAGTGTTGCTTACTCAAATTCTATTTTTTAATCCTGAACAAATCATCAAGGGATAAAAATTGAGCTTAGGCTCCCAACTCCTGGAACAAGCTCAAGATCCCTGTAAAAATTATCACCAAAGACACAGGTGGCCAACAGATAAACTATTGTTTGACTTTTTATCAAGGAAAAGCAAATCCAAAAATACTTCTGAGATCTCTCACTGGTGTGACCCATGGGAACCAAATCTGGCTTTGACCTCTAATACACTGTATCTAAGTAGGAGCTTACACCAGGTGGATGAATATAATGTAGGAAATAGCTTAGCTTAGCTAACAAAAAATTAATACAGAAGGCTTGACTAGCTGGGCGCAGCTCTTGTAAACAAGTAGTACTTACTTGTTTTTGCTTTGGAGTCCGCGCTAAGGTGTGACACCCTGTGATGCCAATATCCCCCCTGGTGAATGCATGATAATTTTTTAAATTTTTTTTTTTTTTTTGGAAGTATTTTTAACACTGTTTGAGTGGTAACAAGCAATATAAAATCAATTGTCATGGAACTGCGCTGCCGAACCAGGCCTACGGAGGGTTGGAAAATGGAACCCGGTAGGCGGGAAGGCAGCGATGAGAAACATGGTCACAGTGGTGGGATATTGAATGCCTGGGCTGCATGTATCATTTAAAACAACCGTTGGGAAGCTGGCGTATCACATAAATAAAGTAGAAGGGAGAAGAAAAGAAGAGAGAATTTGAACTTGTGAATCATGGAAAAGGAGATTTCCCCTCATACACAAAAGTGTTGAAAATGCGCCATGGTGGTTGTTCCTCAAAAAAAAATTTAATGGAATTATCGGAAAAAAGATGAGTTGATTTATTCCTTCTACATATCATGCTTAAAGAATATTAAAAATACTAATTCGAAGAGATAAACATTCTGTTTGTACAGCATTATAATCAGAAATGCCAAGATATGAAAGCCACTTTAAATTTCCATCCAATGGGAGAACTGTTAAATAAAAGACAGCATCGCCATACACAATTTGAAGCTCCCATGAGTCACTATTAATGATCAAAATTGTTGCCATATGTTAGGCCATAGAGACAGAATGGTGGGATCATCACTTGCCTTTTACACTTACCCAGGTGAGCCTGGAGTTTGATCCCTGGCACCATAAGTGCCTGGAATTTTAAGGACTGGGATTCCACGAGCGCAGAGCCAGGAGCAAACTCTAGAGCAGCACAGCTAATTTATGACCCAAGAAACTTAAGAAACCAAATAAACCCAAGAATGTTATTGGAAGAATGCGCACAGCAGATATCTTATACAAACCATACATGCTTGGCCAATATAGAAATTCAAATCCAGCACCAAGCAGGGCCCCTGAGTAACCCCAAAGGGTGATACTAATTGCAGGCTAGGAACTTAACTGAGTGTACACTCTGGTGTGTCCCAAAGAGCTGGGAGACAATGATTCTCCCGCCATTTCTAATAACATGGAGTGGGCTTCTAGAGCGCTGGCGAAGTGAATAGAGTCTAGATCTATTATAATTTCACTCATATGAGAAAAAAGCCAAATATACGAGCAAACACAAAGTATTGTAACAATAAGCTAATTGTTTTTCTCTTTTTAGGAAAAAAAATGAAGGGTTGATTTTTGTGATTATGGCCAAAGGAGATTCGCTAGTTATGTAGTAGGGAATGGAAGGCTGGAGCTTTTTCATTGAGTGGTAATTATAATGTACTAAGCATTGCACAAATCTAGTCATTGCCTCATTCCTGAGACTGGTACAATGTCTTAAACCAATGTTTACTCTAAAAAAAATTTTTTTTTTTTTTAGTCAGACTCTATCAGTCGTAAATCTGTTTGTAGTATATTAATGTGTACACCAGTGTTGGCCGAAGGCGTAGATCTGTGAGTCTGTGCTATTATTCAGTATGGAGCCAAGCTTTCCACAATAAACACTATCAATGGGGCCACCAAAATGATGTGCTGCAAGCTTATAAAATCTGCATTGAAAAAACATAAATTAACAGAAAATATGCCAAATCTTTTTTAATCAGTGATTTACTTATATTTATTATGGAAATCAAAGTATTAATGCCGAAAATCATCTCACAAGCACAAAGCCAAGAGTCGGCCTGAACCCCAACCAGGTGTGAACCAAAATTATAATAGAAAGTACACAATGAGTCAGATGGCTCAGCTAACACCCCACCCACCAATGCCAGGTCACTAGGGCAGCTTAGCACAATGGCCATTCTGGGCCATAGCGTACTGTCCTTGACATGGGCACATGCTGTTCACTGGGCACTAAGGAGGAAAGACCAAGATGAGTAGGTTTAGGGGCATGCATCCCACTAAGGACCAGCAACCATCACATAACCATGCTTGTTGTTGGCCTCCCAGCAAAAAGAAAAAAAAAAGGTTTTTCTGTTTTGGGGCCTAGCTGTGCTCAGGGCTTACTACTGGTTCTGTGCTCAGGGATCACTGCTGAACTGAGGACTAAAAAAAAAAGCGCCATAGGGTTCTTCGAGGTGGTCCGCCATTGCAAGGCAAGGCACCTATCCTCTCATTTCTCCACCTGCTTTTCAGCCGGAGTGGCTGGGAGCTCCCAGCCACCACAGTCAGCGCTTAAGCAGAGAGAGATGCTCCCAGACCCACAGCTGTGTCAGTGCACTGCCGCAAGCGGTGTCCATGATTGATCTTAGACAATAATGGAAGATTAGGACCAGATCTTCCCGAATCCTTCACATTTATACACTGTGTATAGAGTTCTAGTGGTTTCTAGCCCTGGCCCATCATCCCAGTGATTCTAGCAAGAAGACTAAACCCCCACCCATGAGGGCAGTAGTTTGGGTCACATCTAGTAATGCTCAGGTGTGCTTTCTCTCTCTGCACTCAGAATTACTGCACTCTGGTGGGGGCCGAGAGCTATAGGAACAGTGGGGAGGAGGGCATTTGCCCTTGCATGTGGCTGACTCGAGTTCTATCCTAGCACTCACATGGTTCCTTGAGCACCTCCAGGAGTAATTTCTGAGTGCAGAGCCAGGAGTAACCCCTGAGCATCACTGGGTGCATGCAGGCCAAAAGAGCAAAAAAAAAAAAAAAAAGAAAGGAAGTGAAGGAGGGGAAGGGAGGAGGGAGAGGAAAGAGGGAGGGGAGGAGATGGAAGGGAGGGGAGAGAGGAGGGAGGAAGGGAACAGGAGGGGGAGGAAAAGGGAGGGGGAAGGGAGAGAGGAGGGAAGGGAGGGAAGGGAGAGGAAGGGAAAGGGAGAGGAGGAGGAAGGAAGAGGGGAGGGAAGGAAAGGGGAGGGGATGGGAGGAGAGGGAGAGGGAAGAGGAGGGGAGAGGAGGAAGGGAAGGAAGGAAGGGAAGGGAGAGGGGAAGGAAGGAAGGGAGGGGAAGGAAGGGGAAGGAAGGGAGGGAGGAGGGGAAGGGAAGGAAGGGAGGAAAGGGAAGGGGAAGGGAGGGGAAGAGGGAGGGAGGAGAAATTTGGGAAGGAGAGGGGATGGAAGGGAGGGGGGGGGAGGGAAGGGAGGAACAGGAGAGGGAGGAAAAGGGAAGAGGAAGGGAGAGAGGAGGGAAGGAGGGAAGGGAAGGGAAAAGGAGGGAAGGGGAGGAGAGGAGGGGAGGAAGGGAAGGAAAGGGGAGGAAAGGAAAGGGAAGAGTGGGAGGAGGGAGGGAAGAGGAGGAGGAGGGAAGGGAAAGGGAAAGGAAGGGAAGGGAAAGGGAGGGAAGAGGAGGGGAGAGAGGAGGAAAGGGAAAGGGAGGGAAGAGGAGAGAGAGAAGGAGGGGAAGGGAAGGAAGGGAAGGGAAGGAAGGGAAGGGGAAGGAGGGAAGGAAGGGGAAGGGGAGGAGGGAGGAAGGGAAGAGAGGAAGGAGGGGAGGGGAGGGGAGGGAGGAAGCTTGAAGGGAAAAGGGAGGGAAGGGGGAGGAAAGGGGAAACAGAAATGGAAAGGGAAAGGAGGAAGGGAAAGGGAAAGGGAAAAGAGGAAAAGGAAGGAAAGGAAAAGAATTACTGCCAGTGGTGCTCAGGGAACCATATATGGATGCCGGGGAGCAAAGGCGGATTGGCCATGTGCAAGGCAAATGCCCTCTCCACTGTACTATCTCTCAGGACCTGAAAATTGCATCTGTGACTCATGATAGGTCTACAGAGCAGCCATACTCTTAGACTGTATGAATTCACCATGAGACCAAACTAGGCTCTCCTGCTGCTTTGGATCCTAGCACCCACCACTCTGTTGCATTTCACTCAAGAAAATTAAAAGAATTCACAAATGCCTCAAGTCTAAATTAAATGCATTGAAATGAAAATGAAATGAAAAGTTAGGACCTGTATTAAAATTTCTGGAACCAATTCAGCTACTTCAATTCAAACGCAAAGAGAATTCGACAAATCTTCGGCTGCCCAGCATCTGAAGATTCTAGTGTTGCAGGCCAGACCAGGTAGAGGTATTTGCTTGTACACCGGACCCAGGTTACATCCCAGAGTCCTGCCAAGAGTGATCATGGAAAGCAAAGAAAGCGCTGGAGCAAGGGTAAGCCCTGAGCACCACTGGGTGAGCTAAACTAAAGCCAAACAAACAAAAAGACCGTGCTGGTTTTGCAGACCTCCTTCATTCAATCATTGTTGTTCCCAGCACATGAGCTCTGTGGATCTGAAAGAAAAATTAAAGAATAAAATTCCCCACTTCAGCACAGGCACAGAGGAGCTTCACCCTCTCTGCTTTCATTTCTCACCTAGCTCCTCCCACTTGTCTGGCTTAGATTTTCAGGAAAGCTGCAGAGTGCACAAACACTGTGTTCTTAGGATTTATAGCTATTTCTATGATGTTTGGGATGGGGCCAATAGCACTGCATGTGCTATTGGTTTTCCTGTCTCTAAACAAAGATATCATTTTCTCTCAGAATTGGAGAAAGAGCAAGGAACCAGGAGCGTTCTGAGAGAAAACCCCTGCTTTCTTCCCCCTATTTACATCATCCAGACTGCGGATCACAAAGTCTCTATCTAGAAACTGGGAGGAAACAAATCGTAGAAATTCACAAATTAAACCAGTCTCATAAGGATCTAAATCTAAAAACCTGCTGGGATCAGATTCAACATTATCATGAAAGCAGTTCATCCATCCTTCACTCTATCGCATCTTCCGTTTCCATCATCGATTTGCTTTCGAGCGGCCCCAGATACTATATCCATATGACCTGTCTCATGCTAGTAAGAGCCCAACGGCATCTACTTGCTCAGGAACATGAAGAGCCTCAATCCATTTCAGAAATGAGATCTCATATTGGTATTACTGGTATTTAACTATATAAACTAAAACAGGGTAGCTTGCCAGGCTCTGCCATCCTTATTGTCCATCCTTATTGTGCCCATATTATTACAAATATTGATTCCCTATTTTAAAATTCATCTGCTGACTGAAATGTACTTGTAACCTCAAGAAAATCCAATATGACAGAGAAATGATCAATCATAGTCATTACTTGGAGCAGAGGAAATGTGTGGAGGCCTGAGCTGCTACCTTGAGCTGATATGGTATCCTACTAATACTTCTTCCCCTTCCCACCCACCCCAGTAGTCACTCAGAAGGTGACGCGGGGATCAGAACAACAACTGAACAGGCTGAGTATGTGCTTTACATGCCGGGACTGCTGGCGCCATCCAAGGAACCCTACAGTCCCTTATTGATTACCTCTGAATGTGACTCCAAGCACTGAGATCACATGTGGGTATAGCCCAATCCTCTTACCTTCACACACAAAGATACTTGATTTGGAAAGTTCCACGTAGGGATCGGCCTGACCCGTGTCATTAGAGATTAGGACGGGGACTGCAGGCGATAATAGTACAACAGGTAGAGGTATTACCTTGCATCTATAGAGTTGACCTAGGTTCAATCCCTGACATCCCATATGGTTCCCCAAGTACAGCCAAGAGGGATTCTTGAGTACAGACAGGGTAAACCCTAGGTATTGCGAAGAAGGAGAAGGAGGAGAAGGAGGAGGGAGGGAGGAGGGAGGAGGAGAAGGGGAGAAAAGAAGAAAAGAAGAAAGAAGAAGAAGAAAGAAGAAGAAGAAAGAAAGAAGAAGAAGAAGAAGAAGAAGAAGAAGAAGAAGAAGAAGAAGAAAGAAGAAGAAGAAGAAGAAGAAGAAGAAGAAGAAGAAGAAGAAGAAGAAAGAAGAAGAAGAAGAAAAGAAAAGAAGAAGAAAGAAGAAGAAGAAGAAGAAGAAAGAAAGAAGAAGAAGAAGAAGAAGAAGAAGAAGAAGAAGAAGAAGAAGAAAGAAGAAGAAGAAAAGAGAGGGTCAGACAATGATAGAATGGGAGTCTGAAAGAACATGCAGAAGCTTCCTGGGATCTACAGCTATATTTTCTAGGTCACTCACCTGGCCTATGAGGAAGGTCAGAGGAGTCATAGGAACACAGACAGATAGAAGATAACAATTCTTGCCACCCCACTGAAACTACAAGTATCAGCCACTCGGTTCCTGGTTGCACACTGGTGGTTTATAGTACCAGTTTGCTGGATCATAGCGAGAGGGAGACAAACCAAGAGCCTGATGGGACAGCATTTCATGATTTCAGAGGGGATTCTATGAGACCATCTTATTTTTATTTATCATGTTTTGCTTTTTACGGACCACCCCAGCAGTGCTCAGAGGGATTTTTCTGGCCCACAACTTCAAATTTATCTGATGGTGCTCAAGGGACCATATGGGATCCTGGGATGGTGAGTCCAGAATAGCACAGACTAGACCTGTAGGCCAGCGCCTAAGTGAGCTATTGCACCAGCCCCAAGACCATCTTATTGTTGCTCACAATCTAGGGGAAGATCATCTCTCTTTTTTTTAAGTAAAACATATTTTATTATGGAGGTTTTAGGACAGGAAAGGAGGAAGGGAAAGTGAGGGGATTACACATCTCAAGAGGAGATTGCGGCGACACGGTGCTCAGGCACATGTGCTTTCGGCCGCGTGGGCTCAAACAGCACATGGGCTCAAGCAGCACATGGGCTCGAGCCGTAAATGCGCTCCAGGCAGCATGAACGCTGGGAAGATCATCTTGACCAGCATGTACTGCCAGGCTCACACTGTGTATGGGCTGGAGGAGAGCCAACAAGTTAAACACATAGATTGAACACGGTCAGGGTTTGATATCTGATACCATAGTGGACACCAAGGAAGAAAGCTGTGAGTAGGAGCAGAAGAAGCTCAAAAATGAACACATGGAGTGCACCCAGGAGGTCAGAGTTAGGTCCTGGTTCTTTAGGATGAACCAAGAGTCATGGCAGAGCCTGGCAAGCAAACTGTGGTGTATTCGAAATGTCAAAACAGTACAATAGTTAGCCTCATTCCCAACGAATGAAAATGTTATGGGACCGCTCGAGCAAATTGATGAACAACGGGAAGACAAGTGACGAGTGGCCATACTGAAGCAGGTGACCCTGAAACATTTCAGGAGTGACTCAAGTACCAAGACAGAAGTAGCATACCCTGAGATCTGCCAGGTATGGCCCCCAATACCAAAAATTTTAAAAGAAAAAAATAAGAAAAACAGGAGACCCTACTAGTCCGCTAGAATTTTTATCCTGAACATTTCTGACTCGTCAAGTCCTGTGAGATGTGGGAGAAAAGTAAAAACATCAACGCTCATGCAAGCTTGTCCGAAGAAACGTTCTTTAGCTGATGACCAGGTCATGGCACCACCTTGTAATATCTTGGTATCTTCTGTTTGTGCATTGGAATGCACAAACAGTGACACCTAAGGCAGCAGGTCTTGGGCTAAAAAATTACAGGCTCTATCAGTTGAAGGTGACAGGGCTGGGAGATGTAAGACTTCCTGGAGGAAATGATACTAATAAGACCTAGATTCAAAGAAGTCGCACATGAGCTGATCGGAGGAACAGGGAACAGACAGCCTGGAGGCAAGGAGAATTAAGCAGAAGCTTCTGCGTAGGCACTGAGCATCTGCTGTAGTGTCCACAGAGAAGGCGGTGGTGAAATTTTTCTGGCTGGCACCCCATGCAAAAGCCCATTTAGCTATTTATATTTAGTTGAGAGGAACTGTTTTGACTTATTTTCTAAAATTAGCAAATTTAAAAGTTAGGAGAATTTTACTTGTTTTCTAAAGTTTCTTCAACATTAAATGTTCCATGAACAAACTTAAAAATTCAAACAAAAAAAAAATTCAACCAAAAAGAAAATTAAATTCACCCACATTCATTGCCCCATAAATAACCATTATTATTTTGGTGAATCACTTTCTGGAAATGTTGCTTATAACACCTGTATGTTCGAGGGTGAGAGGGTAAAAGGTCAGGGGAAGATCTATTGTTATTTTTAACAACTACCTAGTATTCCATTGAAAGCACCTGCCAAATTTTCTTTAACCTGTTTCAGGAAAAGCTCTCATCATCTACCTGCATGTATCAATTTTTCTAGGAACTGGGCATGTGATTCAGTGATGGAATTCACCTACTTTAGCGTGAGCGAGGACTGGGTTTCGATCCCCCAGCACCAGGTAGTAGGGAGGAGGGAGAGCCAGAATAACTCGAATCTAGATACAAACCAAGAATTTTACCTTATAATACCAAGACATCCCAAAGCCGCTTTTGCTAGCAATGCCATACACTAACAACAGGTATTATCCTTGTTAAGTGTTTTTTGAAAGTTGACTTCCTACTCTTTTCTAAGAAAAGGGAATATTTTCCATGTGGCAGTCCTATAAACATCTTAATGGCTGTATAATATTCCTCTGAGCTTCTGCAAGAATCATTTATACATACAAAGCTCCTCTTCATTTTCAAGTATTTAAGCTGATATGAGATTTTCACTGGTGTCCAAGATTTTATCTGAGCATACATCAAGGTCTGTGCTTTTTTTTTAGATTACTTCCATCTACGAAAGATTCCCCGAGGAGGAATGAGGAGCTCTAAGCGGTGAATTATCTTTGGAGTCACTGTTATCCGCATGCCCATGAAGTACCTGGAGGACTGTACCAGGTCACAGTCCACACACACCTTTCTATACCCATTGCTCGTTCTACCATATAAACGTGTAGATTGAAATGGCCAGATCATAAGATTTAAATAAAACTACCATATCTCTCTCTTGTGACTTCATAAACAGCCCATGAAACTGCTTACTGAGGTGCCTTAGCATGCCATGGAAAGAAGCAGGTGCAAATGGCAAGTGAAAAAGCAGAGAAACTGGGAGGTATAGAATGTAACTTGCACAGCACATTTAAAAAGAAAAAAAATCTGAATGATGAAAACTCAAAAAAAAATTTTTAAAACCTCAACAACCAGGAAACGACACATAAGGAAAGTGTGGTTTGGAATGTATACAAGATTTATCATTTGCCC
>JAJIBD010034073.1:0-34742 GCA_021461705.1 Cryptotis parvus
GAATAACAGATTTTAGCACACCCCTCCAGGGATGTGGGTCGTCTCTGGCTTCTGGTGTCCATTTACAAACTTTGCTTTTCTATTAAGTAGTAAAATGTATTTATCCCAATATTTCTTTTTTGGGTCACACCTGGCAATGCTCAAGGGTTACTTCTGGTTCTGCACTCAGAAATTATTCCTAGCACTGCTCAGGGACCATATGGGATGCTGGGGATCAAACCTGGGGTTGTATAACTGAGCATTAAATACAGGCAAAAGGATACACATGGCAACCCTTTAATGTATGTTCTGTAGTCCGTAGTCTGGAGGGAAGGAAGGGAGAGAGAGAAAGGGAAAGAAATGGGAACCTGCCATGGAGGCGGGCTGGGGGAGGGGGAGGGAACCAGGTAATTGGTGGTGGGAGATGGGCACTGGAGGAGGGATGGGTGCTGGAACACTATGACCAAAACCCAGGTATGAACTTTTTCATTGTGTATTTTTGTGATTGTGTATCTCACAGTGGTATAATAAAATACTTAAAAAAAAAACCCTGGGGTTGGCCATGTGCAAGGCAAATGCTATCCCCGCTGTATTATCACTCCGGCCCCACATCATCTTTTCTAATTCTGTGATTTTACACCAGATAGTGTACAGGAGACCATATGTGGTGCCATTCACAGGGTTGAAGCCAGAACAGCCAAATGAGCACCTGGACCTTTAAACACTCCAGCCCTGGTTTTGTGTAAAGATGAGTCTGATCAAACGTTTTGAGGCTCTTCGTATTCCTGAAGCAAGCAGATGCCATGGGTTACACTGGCACGTGATAGGGTGAAATGGAAATGTTACTGACACCCGTTCAGGCAAATCAATGAATAACAGGATGTCAAGTGATCAAGTGAAAGATGAGCGTCAAGAATTTCCAAACTCTGAAAAAAAAAGAGGGGGCAGAGCGATAGCACAGCGGGTAGGACGTTTGCCTTGCACTCGCCAACCTGAGTTTGATCCCCGGCATCCCATATGGTCCCCAAGTACCGCCAGGAGTAATTCCTGAGTGCAGAGCCAGGAGTAACCCTGAGCACTTTTGAGTGTGACCCAAAAGAGCAAAAAAAAAAAAAAATTAAAACTCTGGGGCCAGAGTAATAGATAGTGCAGTGAGTAAGGCGTTCACCTTGGACACAGCCAACCTGGGTTCAATCCCTGGCATCCCATATGGTCCCCAGGCACTGCCAGGAGTAATTCCTGGGTGCAGAACCAGGAGTAACCCCTGATATGGCCAGATGTGACCAAAATTGGAAAAAAAATTTCAAACTTGAGTCCAGAGCGATAGTACAGTGGGTAGGGCATTTGCCTTGCATGTGGCCGACCCAGGTTTGATCCCCAGCATCCCATACAGATCCCCGAGCACTGCCAGGAGTAATCCCTGATCATGAGCATTGCTGGGTGTGACCCAAAACAAAAAAAAATGAATTTCAAACTTAAGTTTCTAAAAATTTTGGGCCAGAGTGATAGCCCAGCGGGTATGGCGCTTGCCTTGCACGTGGCCGGCCCAAGCCAGTCCGGGTTCAATCTCTGGCATCCCATATGGTTCCCCGAGCACCACCAGGAGTAATTCCTGAGTGCAGAACCAGGAGAAACCCCTGAGCATTGCCAGGTGTGACTCAAAAATCAAAATAATGATAATAATAATAATAATAATAATAATAATAATAATAATGATAAATAAAAATTTCCAGAGGACGAGGCTGGAGTGATAGCACAGCAGGTAGGGCATTTCCCTTGCCAGCAGCAGGACCCAGGTTTGATCCCCAGCATCCCATATGGTCCCCTGAGCACCGCCAGTAGTAATTCCTGAGTGCAGAGCCAGAAGTAACCCCAGAGCATTGCTGGGTGTGACCCCCAAAAACAACAACAAAAAAGCAAAAATAAATAAATAGAAAAAAAATTTTCAGAAGGGATCAGAACAATAGTATAGCAGGTAGGGTCTGGGCAGGACACTTGCCTTACACGTGACTAACCCATATTCAATCCCTGTCATCCTATATGGTTCCCCAAGCCTGCTAGAGCTGGGAGCAACCCCTGCACATATCAGGTATAGCACAAAAAAAACTGGTTAATTTAATTAGAAATTTTTATAAAAGCAAAATTATCTTATACAAATATCAGAATTCCAATAGATCAGAATTTCTCACAACTACACTGGTAGCTTTGCTTGATAGGGCTGTGCCTTCAAACTTCTGAAGAGAAACTGACATAAATTTTTATACTTTGCCAAAATGTTGGGTATAAGAATATGCATACATACCTACATTATAAGTACATACAAAGAAATACATACATATATGTTTGTGATTTTCTTTTTAATCCTGAGGCTACACCAGAGTGCTCAGAGATGACTCCCAGCTCAGTACTAGGGATAAAGACTTGGAGACCATGTGGTGCCGGAGAGCAAACCTGTGCATCTGCATGTCAGGTATGTGCTTAACCTAAGAGACAAACCTTTAATACAATGGTTCTTTCATTTTTTTATTGCAGTGATGAGGCTTTTAGAGCTGACTTTAAAAGACCTACATAAACGATGACACAGTGGCTTTACCAATATACCTCTTCCAGAAGACCAAACAAATAATTGAGACATTAGAAGAACAGGTGCTGTGATAATTCAGCGTCACTATCCAATGAAGATTCGGGCGGGAGCGATAGCCCAGCGGGTAGGGGCATATGCCTTGCAGGCGGCCAGCCTGTGCCGGCCCGGGTTCGATCCCTGGCATCCCATAGGGTCCCCCCGAGCACTGCCAGGAGTAATTCCTGAGGGCAGAGCCAGGCCGGGTGTGACCCAAAAAAATAAAAAATAAAAAAAATGTTATCAGATGAAGATTCGAGAAGGCGTGTGTAGAATTTGGTGTGCTTTGGAAACTAGTAGTTTGTTAACTAGTAGTTTGGAAACCTATATGGCAAAGTCATTTGACTTTGACAAATGACTTGACAATGGAGTCAAAAGGGTTCAAATGCTAGTGGTTCATTAAATGAGTAATAAAAAGGCACATTATAAGTTCACGTTACGCTTTTGCAATATTTTAAATGTTGGTGAATCACACAAAATATTTTTATTAAAACAAAAAGATGAATTAGGTGTCAAAATATTTCCAAAAAATGATTTTTCATTTCCACTGGGGAGGTAGTAATGTATGAAAACAAGATAAATCTGCCTTCCTTAAAAAATTGCCATAAATCATACATTTGACTCTTGAATAAGGATATTTCAACTGCAAAGCCCTCCTATACTTGTATTGTTTTATTTTGTTGCTCTTGCTTTTGAGTTACACACAACAGTGTTTAGGGGGTGGTGCCAGCCAGGGCTAAACCCAGATTGATTTGAAAAAAATTTAAAACTTTATTTAAACACCATGATTTACAAAGTTGTTCACAGTACAGATGTTTCAGGTAGTCAATATTCCAAGAACAGTCCCACCACCAGTGTGCCCTTACTGCCATGATTTACTGTTATAATGTGGCCAAAACGTATCTCCTTCACCAGAATGTACACCCAATGAACGCACGGTACTTGCTGTCTTATTCACAACTAAATCTATCCTGGACTATGACCCAGTGAGCCCCATATCATAGGCACTTAGTAAAAACTAAATAGAGACAGGACAAATGAGCATCTGATAGACCTTGCAGAAAATGTGCGTTAATTTTATCTATTTAAAAATTTGAGGCCTATAGTCAGAGCGATAGTCCAGTGGGTAGGGTGTTTGCCTTGCATGTGACTGGACCCAGGTTCGATCCCCGGCATCCCATATGGTCCCCTGAGCACCGCCAGGAGTAATTCCTGAGTGCAGAGCCAGGAGTTAGCCCTGAGCATTGCCGGGAGTGACCCCCAAAAAAAAAAAAAATCTGAGACCAGTGCTGGGCAGATAAGGTGACTTGCCTTGCACCCAGGTTTAATCCCCAGCACCATGTATGTTCCCCAAGCATCACCAGGAGTGATTCAGAGCACTATTGGCTGTGGCTCAAAAAATACATTTTTGAGGTCATTTTCTGATTTGTGAGGGGAAAGTATCATTCCTCCTCACAACTTTTTTTTTTTTTTTTGGCTTTTTGGGTCACACCCTGAGATGCTCAGGGATTACCTCCTGGCTCTGCACTCAGAAATTACTCCTGGTGGTGTTCAGGGGAGTATACAGGATGCCAGGGATTGTACCCAGGTTGCCACGTGCAAGGCAAACACCCTTCCCACTGTACTATCTCTGTGCCCCTCCCCTAATAATTCTTGAGAGTAATGGAATTTTTGGTGATCCATGGATTGAGAATTTACACAGCAACCCAAATTTCAGGGAAATTGTCCACTAAGAGGCTCCTCAAAAGGGAAGAAGTAAAACACAATAATGGACTGCAGTAGGCTTTTTTTTTTTTTTTGCTTTTTTGGGTCACACCCAGCGATGCTCAGGGGTTACTCCTGGCTCTGCACTCAGGAATTACTCCTGGCGGTGCTTGGGGGACCCTATGGTATGCCAGGATCGAACCCGGGCCGGCACAGGCAGGCAGCGTGCAAGGCAAACGCCCTACCCGCTGGGCTATCGCTCCGGCCCCAGGTTATTCATTTTCAATAGACATTTTCCCTCCATTATCACTTTGAAGTCAGATAAATTCTAGCTTCACTCTACTTGAAACTGTTGGCTAACTCCATGTTGACTTCAGATAAAACGAAAAGCCTTCAGCATGGAATAAAGTTCTTCCACACACTGGCTGGTTCCCTCTTGATGTCTACGTTCTCTCACTAGCCACGCACTGCTAAAGCAGTCTGCAGTTCCCTAGGAAGCCAGGCTCTCTCTTTCCCTCATAGGTCGACTTGAGAAGTTCCCCCATTGTTTTTCCTTTTCAGATTCCACCCAGCAATGCTCAGGGGTTACCCCTGGCGGTGCTCAGGGGACCATATGGGATGCTGGGGATGGAACCTGGGTTGGCCACGCAAAAGGCAGACACCTTATCTGCTATACTATTGCTCTGGCCCCGAGAAGCCCATTTCTCCTAACTCAGTGGCTATCTACCCACTGATTCACACCTTCAAAAGCTTGGGCACCCTCCTCCAGAATTAATTAGTTCCTCCTTCAAAGGCAGCCCTCAGGGAAAAGAGCAATAGTGCAGTGGCACTTGCCTTGCATGTGGCTGACCCAGGTTTGATTCCCGGCAGCCCATATGATTCCAAGCACAGTCAGGAGTAGTTCCTGAGTGCAAAGCCACCCTAAACATCTCCAGGTGAGACCCAAAATGCCACCCCCCCCAAAAAATAACCCTACACCTTATCTTGCTTATCCTTTGTGATCCTATCTTACTTTCTGTATACTGAACAGAAATAGCTTTTAGCTATTTAGTAATCTGTCCTCCCTCCAAGCACATAATCTTTTAAACATGAATCTTCACTTTGTTCATGGATGAAATAACTGACAGAATGAAGGACACACTTTTTTATTTTACACTTACGATTCTGTCTTCCCAAGCTTGCTGGCCAGGTTGGGGGGTTATAGCCTATTCTTCATAGTCTTCCCTCAGCTTTGTTCTGACATCAAGCAATTTTTTTTTGAGGGGGGCCTTTTTTGGATCACACTTGGTGATACTCAGGGGGTTACTCCTGGCTCTGCACTCAAGAATTACTCCTGGATGGGCCTGGAGTGATAGCACAGTGGTTAAGGCATTTGCCTTGCATGCAAACCCGAGTTTGATCCCCAGCATCCCATATGGTCCCCTGAGCACCGCCAGGAGTAATTCCTGAGTGTGCAGAGCCAGAAGAAACTCCCGAGAATTGCCAGGTGTGACCCAAAAGAAAAAACTCCTGGCAGTGCTAGGAGACCATATAGGAGGCTGGGGATCAAACCTGGGTCATGCAAGGCAAACACCCTAACTACTGTACTATCTCTAGCCCCTCAAGTAACTTTTTTAAAGGGCACAGTATATCAAGTATAAATGACCTGGGGGCGGAGCGATAGTCCAGTGGGTAGGGAGTTTGCCTGGCACGCTGCTGACCTGGTTTGATCCCGGCAGCCCATATGGTCCCCTGAGCACTGCCAGGAGTAATTCCTGAGTGCAGAGTCAGGAATAACCCCTGAGCATCACCAGAGGTGACCCAAAAAGCAAAAAAAAAAAAAAGAAAAAGTATAAATGACCTACAACAATGGTTCCCATCAAAGGGACTCTATGTGATGTAAGCTAAACAAGCACATTTCCATAATCCCTTCACTGAAGCTCTGGGATCCATACATTTTCTAAAATTCAGATTTTTTTTTTTTTTTTTGGCTTTTTGGGTCACACCCGGCAATGCTCAGGGGCTACTCCTGGCTCTGCACTCAGGGAATTACCCCCCGCGGTGCTCGGGGACCATATGGGATGCCGGGATCGAACCCGGGCCGGCACAGGCCGGCCGCGTGCAAGGCAAATGCCCTACCCGCTGGGCTATCACTCCGCCTCCCTAAAATTCGATTTTTTAATTATTTAACACCCCTTATAGTGTCTAGGACAGTTAGTACCCTGTAATAAAACACACTAATAGCTTTGCATCAAACATGTGAGGGGTATTACAGAACTCAAAACAGCCCTTTCTGTCAAGTAAATTTAAGAGTTTGCTATTTCGAAGTATGGACATAAGGATGTGGACATCCACTACAATATGGAGAGCTGTGAAGTGTCTCGGTGCTAGAATGGATCCCCACATTCCAGAGCCTAAAAGTCAGATCTAACATATTAGTTAAAACATTTTTATTTGCTTAGAACAATAAACTAATATTAGCCCTTGTGTTATTTTTATTGGGCTAATAAAAACACTCTTTGCCCATTTTATGAATGAAGAAACCAGGGTACAAAGAAGCAGAGCTATTAAATGAATGAGTTGGATTCAAACTGAAGCTATCTCAGGATCAAAAACCATGCTCTGAACCACCTCACCATCCTGAATCCATGTAATTCAATAAAAAAAAATTAATTTTAGGGTCACACCCCCAGTGGTGCTCAGGCTTTGTACAGAGCTCAGGTTCCCTGGCTCTGCACAGGGATCAGTATTGGTGGTGCCCACAAGACTATAGGTGGTGCCAGGGACTGAACCATTTTCAGTCACATTATGCCCTATAGCAGCTCTCTGACCCAAGATAAAAAGGTCACGCCAAAGGGTTTCTATAATCCAAGTGAATAAAAAAAAAATCTCTTGGAGCCAGGACAATAGTTTCTATAATCCAAGTGAATAAAAACAAAAATCTCTTGGAGCCAGGATGATAGTACAGTGGGCATGGCACTCCCTTGCATCCAGCTGACCCAGATTTGATCTCCAGCACCACATATGGTCCCCGGAGACCACCAGGAGTGATTCCTGAGCACAGAGCCAAAGTTACCCCCCTGAACATGCAGGGTATGACCCCCTCCCTTACCCCCAAGAAACCTTCTATACAATAATTTACCCCCAAACAACCTTCTATACAATAATTTACTCCCTTAGCTAAATAAATATTTCTTTAATTTTCATTTTCATTTATTTATTTGTCTTTTTGGGTCACACCGGCAATGCTCAGGGGTTACTCCTGGCTCTGCACTCAGGAATTACTCCTGGTGGTGCTCAGGGGACCCTATGGGATGCCAGGGATCAAACCCAGGTCGGCTGCGTGCAAGGCAAATGCACTACCCACTGTGCTATCACCCCGGATCAGTGCTTCTAGGATATTAAAAAATGATAATATTACACTCACTTGCCCTAATTACTTTTGCAGAACCATGATCCAAGGTCTGCTGCTCCCTGACAGATGGGAGCTGAAATGAACAATCAATAAAGGCACGACAGATAATATGTACATTTATGTTGCTTGAATTTTTTCAAGCAGAAAAAAAACCAGACGTTCAGACAGAAGTTGGTAAAATGTATTTGTTCTGATCAAATTTAGAAAACTTTTTTTTGGAATTGCCAAATACGGCAATGATATTTTGGCAGTAAAGCGTTACTTGTAGAACAATAAAGCTATTTAAAAAAAAATCACTGCACAGGGCAGCTTCAATTGAAGTCACAGTGATATGGATCTCACCACACTCATGTGAAAGCCTCACACTATAAAATATAGAACAGCAAAAAATATAGCATATATGTATTCATTTTATGGTACAAAGGCAGATAATATGAACATAAAGATTAAGGAATAAAAATAAAATATACACTAAAAACATCACAACAAAAACAGACTTTATTTCAACCAGACAAGTGAATACTTTAATTGACATCAACTTCAAGACTTGAAAATATGGAAATTAAAAGATGGTGCTCAGGAAGAAGAGAAGTAAATTTTTATCATGGAGCAATTGTACTGCCCTTCAATAAATCCCTTTCAACAAAATGCTCTACTCAAAAGATTGATTTAGTTTTAAATCATGAGATCGCCTACATTTTAAGACTCTTGTTTGAAAGTTTTCCATCATTTCCAATGATGTCTTTCAAAAAGGAATAGAAAAAGCTAGATCAGTATCATAATTTGTGCTAATTGCAGAAACTGGAATTGAAATATAATTTCCAAGTGAAGGTATTTCAAATGAGAAAACTTTATTACTTCAGATCCCCATTACAATGCCCCTAGGTGCACACATGTACAAAACAGTTATTACTACCTGAAACCTCAAACCATCTTTCCTCCTCAACGTCCCTATGTGCAGTTAATCTACAGGGAGACTTTCCCCCTAACTCATATCACTTTATGATGTGTATGTTGGTGGCACAGAGGATGTGCTGCCATTTGTACAGTTTATGTGGTGGTTCAGAACATGTCAACATAGAACATTCCAACTAATTGAACAAATTAAATCCACCCAAAGACAGTACATTCTTAAGGGGTAAGATGAAATTGCATAGGGTTTTCCAGATTTGCCAGCCCTATTAGATCCACTGACACAGAGTTTTTTCTTCAAGGGTACTTTCTGAGCACTTTAGATGTTGCACTAAGTATGTACTGAGTTGGTCAGCACCTGATTAAAATGAAATTTAAAGAGAGGAGGAGAAGAGGAGTTATCCAAGCACAGAGATGGGGAAGGGCTCTCTTTTTCCATGACATTTAAACAGAAACAAAAAAAAAAAAAAAAACAAGACCCAAAAGGCAAACAAACAAACAAAATTGTGTTCACAGTTAAACATGCCAGATTTGTAGTTTCACTTGAAACCAACAGCAAATCATGAAACGTCATGAAAAATTAAGTAAAGGTAAAATCTCCTAGAGTAATTACTAAATGAAGTTAAAATTACCACACTGATCAGTAAACCCCAGAAGAAAAATAAACAGCACTTACATTTCAGGTCCTTTATACATCGTACAACTTCCCAATGTCAATTGGCATAAAACTGGTAAGTTTTGGCCACCGCACAAATGGGTTTTCTTTTTAAAAATACGGTATACAGAAAAAACTCTTGTATTACCCATTTTGAAACATAAGCTCAAAAACCCTGAAGAAAAGATCAGCTAGAAGGATATTAAAGTATTTACAAATCCAGCAGGTTCATCTGCTCCGATGGCTTGGTGTGCGTGGCGTGCGTCCATCCATCCATCTCACAGCATTTACACCTTCTCCAGCAGCGACGCTCAGTTCTCTGTCCTCACAGAAGGTCGTTCCATCTCCTGCTCATCTCTATTGATCATCATTCATTTTGAACAGTTCCAAAAGTGCCCCCACAGCTCCAAAATAACCCTACAGAAAACAATGGGACACTTTTCACTCATTAGCATTCACTAACCTCTGAACTGCTTTTATTTTTTAATTTTTTTCTATGGGTGGGGAGAAAGTGGGGAGGAAATGAAGGGATAACCTCTGAACTCTGGCCAAATACATATTGGTTTTAATAATTCTATGTTTAGGGGCTGTAGCAATAGCACAGCAGGAAGGGCGTTTGCCTTACATGCAGTCAACCGGGTACGATCCCCAGCATCCCAGGTTTGAGAGAATCTGGTTTTGAAAAGGCAGGGGACTACATTGGTATTTGTCCAACTCAGTGTATTTTTTTTTAAGATCTCACTATATGCCAGAAATCATTCTAACTACTGTCCCTGAATTTACTCATGTCTTCACAATAATTTTCACACAGATACTATTACTATCCCATTTCACAGATGATAAAATGAAAACACAAAGGTCATTGTCATGTGAGGACTCACTTCAACTGCTTCTCTCAGGAGACACTTAGGGAAAGGAAAGCCTATCAGGCGACCCAGTACTCTCTTCCCAAGAGCCTTCAGCAAGGCCTATCTATGCCAGAGAGAACTTAAGAATGTAGAGATTTTCTGAGATCCATGAAGGATCTTTCTTTTTTGTTCTGCAGTGCCAGAGATCAAACCCAGACCTCGCATGAGAGTACTCAGCTGCTGAGCTACATTTCTAGCCCTGAAACACTTTTATTCTTTCTAAATTAAACAACCAATTATAAAGTTACTGATAGTTGTGTTTTGGGCATACAATAATTCAATTCCAGTTCCTCCACCAGTGTTCCTAGATCCTATCCCTATCCCAAGCCCCACTTCACCTCCCCGTCTGCCATTATGACAGGCATAGTACAAAGGTTTAGTGGTTGCTGCTTAGATCATGTTTTCAGTTCTGTTGAATCAGTGTTTTGGGCATATGGCACAACCTTCACTCACATCACTGGTATAACTGAAGGCCTAATGTATGTTTCTTGTTCTCTTCTCCTCCCCCTTCCCCCCTTTGATTTCTTTCCTTCTCTGTTGTCTCCTCTCTAACACTGGGATCAAGGGTGATCTGAGCATCCCCTTTGACTACAATACATTTCCTCATCCAGTATTAGATAAGTGAGATCATCCTGTGACTCTTTTCTCTTCTGGCTTACTTCATTCAACATGTTATCTTCCAGATCCATGATTTCATCGTTCCGTACAGCTGCATAGTCTTTCATTGTGAAACACTCCATTTTTAAGCCAGTGCTTAAGGCACACAGTCCAGTCTTTAAGGCACTTCTTTTGCACACAGCTGGCCTGGGTTTGCACCTCGGCACCACATACAGTCTTCTAAGCCCCACCGGAGTGATTGTTGAGCACATAGTAAGGAATTAGTCTTGAGCACAGTCAGGTGTGGCCCAAAAACCAAAACTACCACAACAGAAAAATGACCCCATTTTCTTGCCACAGAGCATGAATTATGATATCTAGTAATAAACTAAAGCCATAGTCCACAGAGGTTTAGGGTCAAACAAACTGATCACTTGATCACTTGACATCCCGTTATTCATCAATTTGCTCGAGAGGGCACCAGCAACATTTCCATTGAACCCTATCACGTGCCATTGTAGCCCAATGGCATCTGGTTGCTTCAGAAATACGAAGAGCCTCAAACCTCAAACGTCAAACCTCAAACCTCAAACCCTCAAAGGTCAAGTTCAGGGTCTTGACGAAGAAGTCTGACCATCTTGTAGGTGGGAGGCCATGTGATCTTTTGACATGCCATGGAATTCAGTCGGTAATGGCTCTAGTCCAGCGGTCGTCTCCAAATCACATTACATGTCCAGCCATTCTGATTTTCGATGCCTTGGAAAAGAGACAGCGTCCCTGACTCTGGACCAGCCACGAAGGTCGGAGCTCCGTATTCCTTCTTTCACTTGAGACATGATATTCCAAGCATAGCTCTTTCAATTCCTCTTTGGGAGACCCAAATAGCATTCTCATCCTGCTTTCGTAGGGCCCAGGTCTCTGAGACGTATATGTTAAGACAGGGAGAACAGTAGAGTTGAAGAGACATGCCCAGAGCTGCAGTTTCTTTGTCCTTTTAGGTATTTCTTTGATGCTTTTGAAGGCATTCCATGCTGCTCTCTTCCCTCCGCAGCTCAGGTTTTAGGTCGTTCATCATTTTGACTTCTCGACCTAGGTACACATAACTGCTGCATTCAGAGATGTTTGTTCCATTGAGAGTTAATGGGGCCTCTGAAACTAGTTCATTTTTCATGAACATAGTTTTGTTGAGATTCAGCTGTAGACCTATCTTTCCACATTCTCGGTCAAAGTCAGCCAGCATTTGTGCCGCTTGGCTAATGTTTGGTGTTATTAGAAAAGCATTCGCAATGCCTGCCTGTCCTTCGCCAACTATAAGACCAAGATGACTGCCCTCCGACGTCCTGATGGATCTTCCAGAAAGGCAATGGAGAAGATTATCCATGACGTCTACTCAGATCTCTTTGATAGCCATGTCTACCTGCCCACATACCAAATTGCACAAGATGGATATGTGGTTCCCAACATTCTCCCTTCTGAAATCTGACATGCCATTTCATCGGTAAAGAAGGGAACAGCACCAGGCCCAGACAAAGTCAGACCCAAACACCTGAAAAATCTGCCTTCAGTACTCTTCAATACACTGGCTCGGCTCTTCACAAGTTACCTGTCTGAATGCAAAGTGTCCTTCCAATGGAAAACCAGCAGGACAACTCTACTTTTCAAGAAGGGAGACATACACGACATTGGCAACTATCGCCCCATCTGCCTCCTGTCTGTTATCTACAAGCTGTTCACTCGAGTCATCCTGAACAGGATTGGCAGAACATAGATGAAGGATAACCATACGAGCAAGCTGGCTTCCGAAAAGGATTCAGCACAGTCGGCCATATCCACACGGTAACCAAGCTCATTGAAGTTTGTAGGGAGTTCAAGATGCCAGTTTGTCTCACGTTCATTGATTTAAAGAAAGCCTTTGATTCTGTGGAGACTGAAGCGGTCATCGAAGCCCTAGCCAAACAGGGCATTCAAACCCAATACATCAAGATCCTTCGTGAGCTGTATTACGGATTCACCACCAGGATCTCACCATTCTACAAAGAAGTGATCATCGATGTCAAAGAGAGGGTTTTGCGGGGCCGGAGCGATAGCCCAGCAGGTAGAGCGTTTGCCTTGCACGCAGCCGGCCCATGCCGGCCCAGGTTCGATCCCTGGCATCCCATATGGTCCCCCGAGCACCGCCAGGAGTAATTCCTGAGTGCAGAGCCAGGAGTAACCCCCTGAGCATCGCCGGGTGTGACCCAAAAACCAAAAAAAAAAAAAAAGGGGGTTGGTGAGGCCATTTCACCAAAACTCTTCAGTGCCACCCTTGAAAACATCATGCGACAATTAGAATGGGAAGGAATGGGAGTGAAGATAGATGGTCGGCAACTACACCACCTCCACTTCGCTGATGACATTGTTCTAATAACACCAAACAAACTGATAGAGATGATTTTTCCAAAGAAAAGGGTTTCCATAAGGGCTAGTCCAGAAGGCTCACTAGACTGGAATGCATGTTTTTGTCTGCAGGAGTCCTGGGTTCAGTCCCAAGTACTACATGATCTGCTGAGCAATGCTGGCAATAGCCCCTGAAGACTAATGGGTATGACCCCCAAAAAACAAAACAAAAAGAAAACAAAGTTTCTGCAAAAACACTGTATCTTACCAACTAACCATAGATGTAATCTAAAAGCTTTCAGTTGGAGATAACTTCCAGGCTTTGTTTCCTGCATTATTCCAAGAGATCTATATCTAGACTAGACTGCCAGATGAAACAGATAAATGCCAGATCAAATAACGAGAGTCCACTGCTTTATTTTTAATCCCTAAATATGACAGCCCTGGTACTGAATTAGAATAATGGGTTTTGTTTCCTTCCTTCATTTCATTTAAACAAGTCATAGGTGGAAAACCAATAAACAGGTAACTTAAGGACCCTGTGCTGGCTGAGAAGGGCTCAATGTTTCTTCCCCTCACCCCACTCACCCTCACTCAACTTAGTAGTTGTAACATTTCAAATACAGGCTTTGAGAATTCTAAGTAACTTATAAATGCATCAGCAACTTTTCAAATAAATCAGTTTGGGAGTAAGAAAAATGCCAAAGTAGCTATTTGTGACAATTTTTTTTAATTTGTGACAATTTATACTAGTTCTCTAGATACTTTTTTTCTACAGTATTATATCCAAGGGATTTGGTGTTTCCTATGATAAAGATGTTCTCAGAACAGATTTTTATAGGGATTTTTAGAAGGAGGGATGGCAGGGAGGAAAGCCCTCGCTATTTCTTAGCGACCTCTAACTCACAGTACTAAGGAAACTGGCCATTGGGGTCCTCTGAAGTACCCCATGTCCCCACTTCCTTGTAAGCAGACTAATGCCATACTTCAAGGTACAGAGACATGGCCAAGCACCTCTCTCACCAGAAAATTTGCAGAGTTGCTTATGTTTAGAGAAAGTTTTAGTGTTAGCGTAACCATTGAATTTTATCATATACCACCTAAATAATAGAAAAGCATAAAATAAATCATCACATCTATCAAGATTCAGTTAAATTCTCTTTTTGTTGCCCCTTTGGTTTTTAAGGCCAGACCCAGCAATGTTCAGGCACTGGACTAGGATTGGTTGTGTGCCAAGCAAACCCTCCTCACCGTAACTGTCTACTGACCTCCCAGGTTAAATCTTGACAAAGAAGAATGAAAGGGTTTCAATAGTAAAAGTACATGTCTTGCACGAGTGAGACTTTAGGAAGGAAGGAAGGGAGGAAAGAAAGGAGATAGGAAGAGAGGGAAGGGAGGGAGGGAGAAAGGAAGGAGGGAGAGAGGGAGGGAGGGAGGATTTTTTTTTTTTTTTTTGGGGGCAGTTATACCCGGCAATGCTCAGTGGTTTCTCCTGGCTCTTTGCTCAGGAATTACTCCTGGTGGTGCTGGGGGGACCATATGGGATGCCGGGGATCAAACCCAGGTTGGCCGTGTGCAAGGCAAACACCCTACCGCTGTGCTATCACTCCAGCCCCAAGGATGGATCTTTTATTTCTTGATCCATGTTAAAGGACAGCCAGAAATCAAATATACGTATTATTTATAGATTATGAAGGGGAATGGAGAGAAAGATAGTTGCAGAACTCGAATTAGCAAAACCCAGTTGCGTTAACATCTGGGTTGTTCGTACTATATCAATAAAGTTGTTGACTAAATTAACAAATCAATTTAATTTATTTATAGATTTTTGCTTTTTGTGTCATACCAGTGATGCTCAGGATCTCCACTCAGGAATTACTCCCGGTGGTCCTCAGGGGACCATATGGGATGCTGGGGATTGAACCCGGGTCAGCTGAGTACAAGGCAAGTGCTTGCCCTACCCACCTTACTATTGCTCCAGACCCTATTTTTTATTTTTTTAAATATTTTATTATACCACAGTTAGATATACAATTACAAGATGTTCATGTTTGAGTTTTGGTTCTATACTGTTCCAACACCCATCCCTCCACCTGTGCCCATTTCCCATCACCAATGTCCCCACTTCTCTCCCCCTTCCCCCAGCCTGCCTCCATGGCAAGTTCTTTACCCCCTTCCTTCTCACTTCCCTTTATTACACACTGTGGATTGTAATATATTCTAGAGCATGATTGGTTCCACTAGCTTGATGTACTGCACAGCCGCTTGCGGCTGCACAACTCGGGGAGAGCCGGATGGAGCTCTCCCCCATGCGTCCAGATCCTATTTTAAAATAAAATGGTTATATGAGAGAAATAGCACAGCATATGGTAGGGCACTGGCCTTGCACGTCACCGACCTGGTTCCAATTCCTGGCATCCTATATAGTCCCCTGGGCACTGCCAGAAGTGATACTTGAGTGCAGAGCCAGGAGTGACCCCTAAACATTGCCAAGGATGGCCCAAATATCAGAATAAATAAATAACAAAACAAAATAGCTAGGGCCAGAGAAAAAGCTTAGTGGGCTGGAGTACGTATTTTATATGTTGGAGCCCCATGCACCATCCTTGGTACCACATGGTCCCCTGAACACTCTCAGGAGGCCAACCCAGAACCATGAGTAGCCTCCATGCACAAACAGGTACCCCTGCCACCCCCACCAAAAAAAAAAAAAAAAAAAAAAAAAGGGTCTAAGAGACTGAGTGATAGTACACAGGTAAGGTGTTTGCCTTGCATGTGGTCAACCCACAATGTCAGGGATCAAATATACCTGACACCCTATATGGTCCTCCAGCCACAGCTGAACTAACCTGGGTAGTTGAGAGACCTCCCGCTCTCAACACCATGTCAGTTTCAGTGAGGGGGTTAGGGTACCAGATGGTCCTGGGAATCTATTTCAGGGCCTCATACATGCTAGGCAGGTGCTCTATTGCCATCCCATCAAACACCAATTTTCTTGCACTCGTCTGATTCAGGTTTGATCACCTACACTTCATACAGTCCTCCAAACCTGCCAGGTGTGAGCCCTAAGAAGAGTTGGCCGTGGCTCCCAAATACAAAACAAAACAAAACAAAAATTTACCCATTTTCGCTAACTTTAAAATTATTAACTCATGGGGCCGGAGCGATAGCCCAGCGGGTAGGGCGCCTGCCTTGCACGCGGCCGGCTTATGCCGGCCGGGTTCGATCCCGGCATCCCATATGGTCCCCGAGCACCGCCAGGAGTAATTCCTGAGCGCAGAGCCAGGAGTAACCCCTGAGCATCGCCGGGTGTGACCCCAAGAAAAAAAAAAAAAAAAAAAAAAAAATTATTAACTCATTAGCAGTCTTGATTGTTAAGTGAGTTTGCCTCTTGTACATAGCTCTTCCTTTCATCTACATTAATTTTAAAACTAGGGGGCCAGAGCGATAGCACAAAGGTGTTTGCCTTGCACGCAGTCGAACAGGTTCAATCCCTGGCATCCCATACGGTTCCCTGAGCACTGCCAGGAGTAATTCCTGAGTGCAGAGTCAGGAGTAACCCCTGAGCACTACCAGGAGTGGCCCCCAAAAAATTTTTTTTTAAAACAAAAGAGCTCACTCATACATTATTCAATGCCAAATATGCTCTACTTAGTAAAATTAAGTCCACATAAGTTCGACTTACCTCATGTTCCAAAAACAGAGCTTTTAGCTGTCCTTTGGACCAAAAATCCATAGCATATGCTAGCAGCTTCATGGAGACCATATTGATTCTGAGAAAATTCCCAACAAACACAACTCTGTCAATGTTCTGGTGGGGGAAATGAAAGAAAAACAATTGAAATTGGCATAAAAATAGTACTTAGTGAAGACCCAGGGCTCTGTATATTACATCACTGTCCTCTTGCAGGATAATTTTTCCAATATAACTATTTCAGCATTTCCAAGATGAAAATGAGCGAATTTCTAAGTATAGTCTACAATAAGAAGGTTTTATGTTGGCAGCACGAGTCAGATCCCACCCTTATTTGCAGGTATTACGACAGGATGCTCTAGGCCTCATAGGAAAGTCAGTATCCAAGTCACACATAAAATTGCAACTGGCCTTTAAACCTGGCTGAATTTTCTTATACGTTCTTTCAAAACATCTCCCTTCCCCAACTTCCCATTATTAAATATTATAACCAGCCAATAAATAAAGTGGCCATAGTATAGGTTATTCATCTAATGAGTTGGACCTGTGCAAAACATGAGCAATATAGAATGAAATAACACCCAGTCTCTACCTTTAGGATAGTGTGGAATATCCGCTTGATCAGCAGCATATGGGTTAAAATAGGATGTTGTCATGGACATAAATTTGCATTCTGAACACTCATTGGACTGGGCTCAGCCTGTCTCATGCAGGGGCTGCTCAGCACTGAACCCCTCAGAGCCAGTTGCTATGGCCACTCGAATCAAAGCACAGAGAGTGTGGCAACTGGAATTCTGTTCAGTCTAACTAGAGTAATCAGCGTCTGGGAACAGTGCTTTTTTAACTGCCTAAAATTTTAACAACACAGGCTCATGAAATCTAATTAGCCACCAAGAAAACTTTCCATGGGTAGAAGAATGCACGTGGTTTTTAAACGTTGTTCTGTATCCATAAAAATTAAAAACAAAACAATAACAAATAAATCCTATTGCCACATTGAGAGGTGACAGGCACTACTCAAACATGAAGAAATTCAAAGAAAGAGTAATTAAATTACAACTTAGAGGAGTTTCACCTTTCCCCACGAAATAAGAAACCTCAAGGTCAATTTGCTCCGGTCCTGGATGATACTGGTAGAAAGCCAGAATACAAGTGGTATTAAAAGTAAATGGGCATTTCTTATCTCAAATAAATTCCAGATGGGTCAAAGATATACATGTGTTGTTTATTGTTGGCTTGGGGGTCACACCTGGATGTGCTTGGGGCTAATTCCCAGCTCTGCTCAGAGATCACTATGTTGGCAATGCTAGAGAACTACGTTCAGTGCTGGGGAACCAGGGTGAGCCGCATGCAAGGCAAGACCTTAACCTGTATTATCTCTATAGACACACGTTTTAAAAAGGAAAAAGAGAGATAGTATGGTAGGTAAGGTACTTGCCTTATATGCAACTGACAACCCGTATGCTCCCAGCCCCCAGCACTGCCAGGAGTAATTCCTGAGCACAGAGCCAGGAATAACCCAAATATCAGCAGATGTGGCCCCAGGGAAAAAAAAAAAAAAAGTCCAATTAAAAAAAAATAGGAAAATTATATTAACTTATAGTTCATAAACACAAAAGATGAAATACTAATGGCAAGACGACTCAAATGATGATGGAAAAGTCCTATCCCATTATAACAATAAAATTACAAATAAAAAACCAAAATGGGACCAGAGATATAGTACAGTTTGTAAGGCACTTGCCTTGCACACAACTAACCCAGCTTTGATCCCCTGCAACATACTGCTCTCCCAAGCCACCTGGAATAACCCGAGCAGAGAAACTGTAAGCCCTGAGTACTGCCAGGCATGACCTCAATACCAAAAATTAAAAAATAAAATTAAAATCAAGTTGCATTTCTTACCTGCTGATTGAAAAAGAGTTGATGTTTGATAACCCATCTAGAGACATTTATACTCTTACCACTAATCGAGATATAAAGTACAACTAGCCCTATGTAAATTCTGCCAAAGTTACAATGAATTTAGCAATCTATTTTGACCCAGCAATTTCTCTTATAGGAATTTGACTAAGATTCACTCACTTGTATGCAAAATGGTGTGTGCATGTGTGTACATATACCCTGTTACATACATTATGTTTATAACCTATGAATATACTAGATCTTTTAAATCATAGCAAGATCAGAAAAGTCTAAGTATCAGTGGGAAATCCACCTAATAATAATAGCATGTCTAACTTTTAGGGTGCTTTATAGACCTGAAAAAAAAATCTAGATGCGCAATCTCAAAAGTATCCTTATGTGAAAAAGAACTTTCCCAGAAGTGAATATTGAAGTATGTGAAGTGGACAGACGTGCCATATGGTACTGACATTCTTAAGGCTTAGTCAAAGAGAAGAGTGGGTGAGAGACACAGGGAGGAGGCAGGAAAAAATCAGACCTTGGTGAATCATGTGTGGCTAAGTCAGGTAACCCTTGAGTCTGAGTTGAAAGTTAGAGATTCTTTTTACTATTTTTATGCATTTTAACAATTTACACAATAACTAGCTGACAAACATCTGAAACAAAATACAAAACAGTGAGTAGACAGTGAATTGCATAGCATGCAATTATATCTCACCAGAACTATTTCAAAACATGAGTTCGTTTGCTTCATTTGGAAAAATGTATTTATCTCTTTATTACATGCACTCCAGAATTTAAAAATTCTACAATGCCTGTATCTAATGATGTTAGCATTGAGGGACAGACGTGGAAAGGGCAAGTCACTTTCGAGACAACTTTCTGATATCTCTAGAACATTCTGTATTATGTGTTTGTGCTTTACTTGCTATTCCAAAGGAGAGAAAGGGGAGGGCTCATTTTTAAGTGAATGAGGAAATACTTAAAAAAAAGTTTTTTTAATCACAGCAGACTTTTTTCTTTTCCACAGAAGAAATAACTTTGATTCAGTAAATGTCTAGGATACAGCTGTAACCCAACTAGTTTCAGGGGGCAAAAGTGATTCTCCGGGGATAAACAAGTCAGCCCATTCCTGGGGTGCTCCCAACCAGCTTGCTCTCTCAGGTTGCCAGAAAACCCAGTGCTTGTCCAAGGGGCTCCATAGGAAAGTCTAAAATAGTTGCTTAAACTAGCACATAACAAGGCTCTTTCAGTTATGTGTGCAATACTCACAACAACAAAAGATATTGAAATATAATGCCAAGGTGAAAAATAAAATCAGTTGCTCTCCCCATAAAGGGATTGCAGTGCCAGTCAAAAGACTTGCTGGCTGGCTCCCTTGAACTCTGGAAAGCAGGGCAAAAGGCATCTATTCCCCTGCAGGGCAGGAAGGTAACATCTAACTGACCTTTGAATCAGTTGAGTACAGCCAACACCACACTCACGCACTAGTCTGAGACTCGTTTGGCTACTTGGGAAAAGTTCCTTTTAAAGGTTATTGTAAAAAAAAAACCCTCTGATATCAAGGGCAAATTCTAGAGTCACTCCTCTGAGAACCACTTTAAAAAGCATCTGACTGGATCTTCAGGGTAAAACTCTGGCCTTGATAAAAGTTAACTTGAATTAATAAACTTTGAGCCATTTAGTTAATTAAATAAACCCTCTGTGACAGTGAGTCCTATGACCCAAGTGGACTTTGAAAAGGCATGTCTCTGGGACACATAGCTTCATCTGAGCATCAGAGCTGGCATTTAAACTCTGACTGACCTCGGGACATACAGCAAGTAAGGCCCAGGGCTTCTTCTATTCTGGAGCATGAAAGGCGTTTCTAGCACCACCCAAGCTCGAGGCAGGGCCGGCATGCACCTCAACAGCCCTGTTCCACGCCCCACCTAGCATGTTCTATTCTGGATTTCTGACTGACAGCACACAGGTGTCTGTGTATGTGTGATATATATATATATATACACATATGTGTGTGTGTATAGAGAGAGAGAGAGAGAAAGAGAGAGAGAGAAATTCCTCAGCCTATGTAATTAAGATTTCACCCCTCTTCCATATGCACATTGCAATTTAATACTTTTGCTTTTGTTTTCTGGGAGCACACCTGTTGGTTCTCAGGGTTTACTCCTGGCTTTGCTCTTAGGGATCACTCCTGTGGGGTACAGGGGGTGCTAGGAATTGAGCCTGGGCCAGCCACGTGCAAGGCACGTGCCCTGCCCACTGTGCTATTGCTCTGACCCTGACTTAATACATTTTAAAAGCTATACTGACACTAGCTCCACTAGTTCTCTAATATTCCTATTAAAACTACCTGTTGCACTACTCCAGCCTCTCCTATCATCCTAACACAACTCAGTGAAGGCTGTGCACAGCGTGTATTTTAGAGGTTCCACTCTTTCCCAAAGGTCTTTTGCAATGTTCACAGCATGTTAACAAAACCTTGTCTGTGGCCAGCCCTGCCCCTTCTTGGGCTGGGGCTCTTGGCTGTAGCAAGCTCTCTGTGCTTTGATAGCCCTGTACAATGCTGCTTGAACTCCATGCCACAAGGCAACACTGTAAAGAAGCTGAAAGCAGAGAGAATATCAATGTGGCAATCGAGTGTTACCTGCCATTATTTACAAAGATGCACAGCGCTTTTTTTCTTTTGCTTCAGCAAGTGCATGGTAATAATGACTGTTAGTGAGGCAATGCAAGGGTTGTAATTTTACCATTTCTACGGTGAGATAACTTGAATCATTATTCAGAGCCTACTTTAAAAAAGGAAGCACAAACTCCCCCATCTCCCACCATACCACATGCCTCATATGCTACAAGGAGCAGCTGTGACAAAGGACAGATTCCCAAGCACCCCGAAGTGTTGTAAGGCTAGCAGCTACCCTGCCACAAGCAATGCGTAAGAACGATACACAGCTTGCCTGGAATAAGGCCTTACCTCATTCAAGGCACACATCCGCGCAATGGAGCCAATGTTGTTGGTGATGGTGACCAGTGTGGCTCGGGCAAGGTCTTCTTTGCTGATGGACTCTCGCTTTTCCTTACTCATCATGTTGCCAAAGCTATGTCGGAAATATTAGCGAAGAGTGTTCAAAGCTCATTCTCGGGCAGCCCCATTCTTCCACCAAAGTACTGTGGAAAGCTTTAGGAATAATTCTGTCCAAACTCAAATGACATGGTTTGGCTACCATGGTGTACAAGCAGACAGGGTTTACGATATGAATGGTTGGCTGTCCTTGTCTCCTTGTCTTATAGGGGCAAAGTAGCATGACTATTGGGGGGGGGAGACAAAAAAAAGAACTTTCAAAAATGCCTCTAAATTATCTAAACAAGAATGGAATGGGGGAAACTTTTTTCTATAACCTTCTTTCAAAGCTGCCCTAGTTTAAGTACAAACATTAGGAACTATCTCAGTGCTTCCTAAGGGCCGGATCAAGTCTGAGCTCTAATGCCGCAGATAGATATTGCACCAGGCTGGAGTGTTGCCACTTGAAAAAACACCCAAATGAATGGCTGGGGTGGAGAGGTTGGATTAGTACTGCTCCGAGGACTTAACCACTACTGCTCCTAGCTACTTAGGCTCTACCTGGATGCTACAGCAGATCCTTGAAGGCCAAATCGTTCATAGTCTCCTCCGTAAATGTCCTTCACCAGCTTATCAACATTGGTGCTGTCGCCTTTAGCTGCCATTTCCAGAGCTTCTTCAAAGGTCTCACAACCAGTCAGCAGGCAACAAAGGCCTAGGAATGTTCCACCTCCAAGACTGAAGGAACAATAAGGTTTATTTTTTAAATGGACTGAAAGATAGGCCCATCCAAGTCCCCAACTTTAGCAAGATCCCTAGAAGAGGTTCTGCCCAATAAGGAAAGGAAAACAAAGGGGCACTGGAATTCCAGTGCTAGGGCTCCAAAGAGTTTTAAGGTAGATGGTATAAAGAGGGCAAAGACCACAAAGAAACACAAGGAAGATTTGCCCTGAGTTTAAGCACAAAACCAGAGACAGACTCTCACTGATTTCCGTTGTGAGACCTTTAACTAGCTACTAGCCTACGTCCTCTACTGAGTACTCCCTCAATGGAGAAGATACAAATCATAATTATTGGGGGTGGTTCACTAACATACAGGAACAGCTAAATCATAGCTTTAAAAAAAGGCTAAGTACTTAGAAAAACAAATGCATGTGAAGCAGTTTGCCTCTACTGCATCTATAATGTCAAACCCCTGCCAACAAGACTGCCCTGGGACTAAGCCAGGAATAGCAGCCCAAAGAATCTGTCACCTGACCTGTTTCCAGAAGGCTAATCTCACCAAACTTCCTGGGAACTTTCTACAGGGAGACTTCTGCAATTGGGCTCAGATGGGAATATTCACCCCTCACCCCTCCAGTGGATGCTGGTAAAGGCTATTATATTTTACTTACCACCCAATCATCAAAAAAGTCACAACACTCATAAAATGGCTCCAGAACTCAAACTCTGTTTTTAAAGGCTCTCGTTGCTTTTGGGGAAGGGGTGGGGAAAGAGAAGCTCTATCAAATGCTTTTTTGATAAAATTAAAAACTCATCGTACTTGAGAATGAACTCAATTGTATATTAAGATCAAAGTTACCCAAGGGAAAGCAGATTCTGAGTAAAGATATTGTTGGCACACCCAGGCAGGAAGGAACTTGGATAGGAACATGGTTTTCACTTTGTTTATCATGGGGAAGAGTAAATGTAAAAGAATAAATTGCTCACATCAATTTTTTTTCTGAGACTCCAAGAGCTGCTAGCCTAGGAGACCCATGTGTTAGCTAAAGGCTTTAATGCTAAGAAAAAATTCAAATTGAGATTCAGGTTATTTTTAACTGAAACCTGAAGAAAAAAACTTTTTAGAGACAATTCTATTTACTGTCAATAACCATTAACCAGTAGGTGACAAATTATAGACAGGCATATAGTTCTTTAAATCTTAGTTAAAGTGGGGCTGGAGCAATAGTATAGCGGGTAGGGTTTTTTGCCTTGCATGCGGTCACACTGCTGAGAGTAATTTCTGAGTAATTCCTGAACATTGCTGGGTGTGACCCAAAAAGAAAAAAATTTCAAAATAATAAATAATAGGGGCCGAGCAATAGCACAGCGGGTAGGGCATTTGCCTTGCACGTGGCAGAGCTGGATTAGATCCCATATGATCCCCTGAGCACCACCAGGAGTAATTCCTGAGCGAAGAGCCAGGAGTAACCCCTGAGTGTCACTGGGTGTGAGCCAAAAAGTTTAAAAATAAATAAATAATAAATCTCTGCTAAAGTGAACTCTACATAATACATATCATTAGATTAAAATTGTAGGTTCTCAAGAAAGTTTTATAGCTACACACTACCAGAAGCAGCTATCTGACCTGCTGGCTCAGTACCCAGAAGGAAATAGGGATCCAAGACATTATTGATCAGCAACTGAGTCACAGTCAAAGCTTTAGATTTTCTCTTTACTCACATTTAATGTGGCATGTCACGCTACACTGCTGGCTTCAGTCTACCCTACAAAGCTAGCACTTTGCTTGGAGAAGACAAGGGTCAATCCTGGGAATCACACACCCCAGTCAGGGACTCGAGCCCTAAGCCACATCACTGGCTGAGAGCTAGTTTAATTTTAATGGAAACATTCCTTGTGCTTGCCACCTGAGTTACTCTTGGTTTTATTCTTCGTGTAATTTTCATAGTCATTTCTAGCTTGTCTTTCATCAACATGAATAATTTTTCTTTGAGCATCAGGTATTTCTATTAATCAAGGTGTTCAACAATCTGCTAAAAACATCAGCAACTGAAAACACGGGCTGACTTAGAAAGAAGGCAACTCAACCGATGTGCTGGCATGAGCGAAGCAGGCTGAGTGCTTTGCATGGCTGGACAATGACAGGTGACTCCAGACAGAGAATCTAAGCTGAATGGGGAAAGCGAGCATGCATTTGCACAGCTGGACCACTTGAGAGGAGGCAAGAATGCAGAGCTGCAGAAGAGAACTTCACTCGCATCTTCAACCTATCATAATGTAGCTGGATGATTCGGTTTCTCATTCTCAGATACATCTATTTCAGCAGATACCTACAGAGACTCTCAACAAATCACAGACAAAAATATATTGCTAGTTACTGCTGCTGACTCTTCATTGCATTTGGAAAACCCAGATACCTTGTAATGAGACCAAAGCTTTATTTAGTCAGTTCTTGTGCCTTTCACGTGGATTCTGAAATAAGCTTAGCTTTTTTTTTAAGGGGTAAGGGGAAGGGATGTCACTTCTAACAGTGCTCAGGGGGACTATATGTAGTGCCAGGGACTGAAAGAGTGTCACCCACATACAAGGCCTATGTCTCTGGTCCCAGATGAGTTCCATTTTACCAAGGTTTCCAAATTCTTTTCTTGTTAGTTTTGTTCTTGGGCTGTACCCAGCAGTGCTCAGTTTTCTCCTGGCTCTGCTCAGGGATCACTCCTCGTGGGTTCAGGGACCATGAAATGCCAGGGATTGAACCTGGCTTGGCTATGTGCAAGGCAAATTCCCTACCCACTGCAATACTGTTCCAGCCCGTTTCCAAATTTGTGATGTTCCTTTTCATTTATTTGTTGCTATTATATGTGGGCCAACGCCAGCAGTGCTTTGCAGAACCATGCAGTGCTAGGCATCATATCCAGGGCCTTGCACATGTGAAAATGTCCTCTGTAACTTGAACTACATCAAGCACTATCACTTGATCTTGTTCTTTTTTTTAAGACAAAAACTTCAGTTCTCAGTCCTGTTTTGATTGAGTTCTATCATATCTTACCAAGGCTGCAATAAAATCACACAGGACACACATTGAAAAGAGCCACTTAAATATGTTTAAAGAAAACTAGGGGCCAGAGCAATATTTCAGCAAGTAGGGTGTTTGCCTTGAACACAGCTGATGAATGCATCCTACCCAGCGTCCCATGTGGTCCCCTGAGCACTGCCAGGAGTAGGAAGGCAGAGCAGGGATAACCCCTGAGCATCACTGGGTATAATCCGCCAACTCCCCAAAAAAAAAAAAAACCTGATGGCCCATAATGATACAACTCCCTAAAATTAAAATTACTTACTGGAAAATAGGGTATCCAGTAAAATAGAATAAAGGAAAGGCTAGAGTCACAGCTATCAATTGACAACAGAATTAACGAAATTAAAATCTTAAGCTGCTTACTAAGATAAGTGTTTCCCAAAGTGTGCTCTGATGTGTCGCCACAGTTTATATCAGTGGTTTCCAAATTCAAACAATTCTGGCTGGACCAAGTGGAACAGAGCCCTCCAAAACTGAAATTTCCTTCTTCTTCCCAACCCTTGGACATATTAAAAGGATTTTCTCATAATCTTCAGTCTTTTTGAAGCACACTTCCCAACTGTTGCAGAGACCTCATAGAAATTGCTGATCAGGGGCAGGAGCGATAGCCCAGCGGGTAGGGCATTTGCTTTGCATGCGGTCGGCCCATGCTGACCTGGGTTCAATCCCCAGCATTCCATATGGTCCCCTGAGCACCACCAGGAGTAATTCCTGAGTGTAGAGCCAGGAATAACCCCTGAGCATTGCCAGGTGTGACCCAAAAAGAAAAAAAAAAATTGCTGATCATTACAAAGTCATTGATGGGTATTTACTAGTCACTGGGACTTCCGGGCATGTCAAATGATTATCAGAAACCAAATATCACAATCAGGTCATTAGTAGGTTTTCAAGGAGACAACCCAGACTACCAGATCCTTCAAATTTGAGAGTAGACCTGTAGTATAAATTCATAAATTTGTGCTGTTAGAGGAAACTGAATATCCCTAATTAGGGAAAAAGCTTAGCATGTTGTTACATTTGGGACTAGTTCTACCAACTCAATTATTTCTAGAAAGTCTAGGTTCTTAAAAAAATTTATCTTCATCAAAGGATAACTCTTTAAAGCACAATTAATTCAACCGAAAAGACTTACTCATCTCTGATAACTCCCAACAGTCTTGAGGAGACTGTGGTGTCACATACATTCTATGTGACAAACTGGTTAAGCTCTGTCACCTCAGTAAGAAAATATAATCATATTCATTAACTTGAGCAACAGTCTAGCTTCTAAACACAAGTAGGATTTGGTCAGAACATGTTTGTGTGTACCTGCTCTGAGTACCGCATTTTGCAACAGATCTTACGCTTGCCATAGTCTATTGGAGGAGAGGTTACCATATGTGTTGCAGAGTATTTACCAAAGACGTTGACAGCTAGGCACAAAATTAGCACAGTTGTGACAAGAAAAAGATCTTCAGACATTTCCCAACATCCCTCCATGGATTCTCTTTCCCAGTGGTGAGCAATGATTTACAAGCAATAGAAAAGTGGTAGAATAGTACTGCTTTCCTTCAAAACTGCAAGTGCCCATGCAGAGAGAAACTGGAAATGTACAACCTAACCAGAGGAAGCTTCCTGACCACTAAGAACTATCAGAGAAATGTGGACATCCAGACATCCATACTCAAAACACCAAAACTAAGAAAAAGCCCCTGAATGGCACAAACCAGGACAGTTGTTCAGGACAGAAAGTTACATTTCATTTATATATTAAAAAAAAATAAGTTCATCCATCAAAACAGTTTCAAGATGATATCCCAAAGCATATTACACAGAGCAATTGTTTCTCACATTGTTTTTCCACAAAAGCTTCTGTGGTACAGCAAGTGAAGAAACAATCCACACTAAACCTTTCTCTTAGAAGGAAGGAACATCAATTTACTTAAGGACTTCCCAAATATCTAACAGGAACAGATATATTCCCACGCCGAATCCCCTCAACCAGAAGTTTCTATTTGTCCTTCGATGGGCCTTTGAGCTATGGGTTCCCTGAAAACACAAGGTGCTCTGCCCGACTTGTACAGGGTTGCTGCCCACTGCACTCCAATACTCTCTGTTAGGGACGCCAACTGTTCTACCTCCCTGGTGGTAAAACATTCTTAGTCAACTCACTTTGCTTTCCTAGGTGGGAAGACACATTATTTCAAAAAAATTCTTCTGTCCTGGTCATCAAAGGTTTCTTCTGAAGCCTTCTCTGAAATCCTCAACACTACACCTCCATCCATCATCCCGTGTACCCCTGCTACCCCCTCAGTTTCTACTGTTCTTCCTGCCCTCGCCTTCCAGGCAAACTCCTGAAGCCTACAACCCTTCTCCCTACACTCTGCCCAGTTTCCAAAAAGTCAAGGACTGGGTTCCAGTAACAATGTGAATTACCCTCTTACTCCTCAACACTGTGCTGAATACATCCCTTCAGCTTGTCTGAAGAGGGCAAAGATCTTTCTTCAAAATATATGACTCCCCTTTCCCTCCCTGCACCAGTCTTGAAGGAAGAAAGAGACTTGAGTTTAAGCAGAAAGTTGTTCTTCAGTAGAAGACATGTTTACCTGGTCCCTGTCACTCTTTTTATAGTTGTCCTTGGAGTACACTGCGAGAATGCTGACCCCCTGAGCCCATGTTCACCAGCAACATAGGATATGGGTTATCAAGGCAGTACGGCTTTTTCTGACACAATTCAGGATTTGTGGGATTTTCAAAATAGTAACATTCCGGCTTGCCATTGAAGCCAACCGAGTCGACATAGAGCAGGCCCTGAATCAGACAGTCCAGTTCATCCAGTTTGTGGAGCTGCAGGTCAGCGATCTGAAAGAGAACAAAAGCTCGTGAGACAGCTAAGGACCACGTCAGGAGGAGCCCCAGAGGGTTTTAGCTGGACTTCAAAAAAAGATGTCATGAACACAAGAACCAAGAAAACCCTTGCAGGGGCCGGAACAATAGTCCAGAGGGTAGGGCATTTACCTTGCATGCGGCTGACCCAGGTTCGATCCCTGGCATCCCACATGGTCCCCTGAGCACCGCCAGGCGTAATTTCTGAGTTCAGAGCCAGGAATAACCCCTGAGCATTGCCAGGTGTGACCCAAAATCCAAAAAAAAAAAAAAAAAAAAACTTGCAAGACCATGCTGTGGAATCCTATGACTCTCCCCTAAAGAAGTCACCTGAGAGGATGTGACACATGAGCTAACAAACAGCTGGTGGTGAGCTTGAGGCTGAGTAGTAGAAACCCACTACATTCTATAAATTTAGTAAGTGAAAGAACACAGATGTTCTTGCTTCACACATAACAGCCCAGAAAAAGGTCATGAGTTTATCAATACCATTCCAATCATTCTAATATATGTTGTGATAATCAATATAATTAGTGCCAGCTAAGGGAGCAGGCATGGGCATGGCACTGGGTGGGAAACGACGGTCTTTGGTGATGGTGGGACTGGCGATAATGATGAATGCTTGTAACAATTGTACTGTGAAAAATGGTGTTTAAGTAAAGTTAAAATAAAAGATACTGAAGACAGTGAAACATAACCACATATGTACAACCTCGTTGGTCCTCCTGGATTCCTCAGCCCCATAAGCTCTCCAATAAAACACTGCACTGCCTACATTATGGCAGGTTTTCTTTTCTTTCCTTTTTTTGGAGGGTCACACCCAGCAATGCTCAGGGGTTACCCTGGCTCTGCACTCAGGAATTACTCCTGGCAGTACTCAGGGGACCATATAGGATGCCGGGGATCAAACCCAGATCAGCAGAGTGCAAGGCAAACATCTTACCCGCTTACTAATGCTCCAGCCCTAATGGTAGGTTTTTGATTCATCAGAAGCTCCTGAATGCCACAGGCAAAGTTCTGCCTATATTAATTGCTAATAAATATTTGTTAAGTGGACCTACTGAAAACCAGTGATTTTATCAGCCAGAATTGGGAGCCATAGTTAAGTTGTTTAAAGGTTAAGCAGAAAGCCACCAACAATATTGACAACAAATATTGCAAGCACAGAGACAGTGTAAAGAAAGGGAAAAAAATCTATCGAGGCAAATAAGTTGGTACAAGTTTGATCTGAAATCAAACTCTCACCTTTCCCTCCAAACTTATTTTCAAATGAAAGTGCAAGAAGCAAACAAACATCACTTGTCATATTTTCCTAAGTGATAGATACTTCCAAAGGTTGGGGTCATGTACCCCCAGAGAAATAGGGCTATTTACTACTTCTCTGGAGACCTAGAGATTGCCCTCTCAGTCTTTGCCAACCAGGAAAAGGACAAATTTCCTCAGGAACCCAAGTTTGTTTGTTTATTTGTTTTTATTTTGGGACTACACCCAGCAATGTTCCTTGCTCTGTGCTCAGGAATTATCTCTGGAGGTGTTGGGGATTGAATCTGGATCAGCCATGTGCAAGGTAAATGCCCTACCCACTGTACTATTGTGGAAGGAAGGAAGGAAGGAAGGAAGGAAAGTTGGAAGAGGGAAGGGACTCCAGGTAAGGGAACACACTGGGGAATGTGGCAAGGAAACCATTACACAAACTTCAAATTCACCTGCAGCTCATGGTTGCCAAATTCACTTGTCACTTGTCTTCCCATTGTTCATCGATTTGCTCAAGTTGGTGCCAATAATGTCTCCATTTGTTGGGAATGAGGTTCATTATTGTGACTGTTTTTGGCATATCAAATACACCACAGGTAGCTCTGTCAGGCTCTGCCATGGCTCTGGGTTCATCCCAGGGTGACCAGTCTTTTTCTATGTCAGTCTATCAGCCATCCAGGCCCATGGGGCAGAGCCCTGGTGTAGACAAGCTTGTCCCCTGTCTGCCAACTGCCAACACATCTGGGCACCGCAGCCATACCTGCAACACCTTGAGGGGTTGCCAAGTTGGTAACCAGAAACTGCTATGTCCGAAGACATTATTTTTCAAAACCCAGATATCCAGATTTTTATGCAACACCTTCCAATTTTTTAAATGCTAGAAGGTGATTTAAATTATATTAATATCCGAGACTGGCAAAGCACGTCTGTGAGGTGAGCCTGTCTTCCATCAAACTACATCCCTCCATATTCTGCAGGTCTCTGACAGACTCTAAGTGATGACAGAGCTGAATGATTAGGCCCAGCAAAGACACAGACGCAGCTTCCATGAAAGTGAACATAACATTGTAACCAAATAGTGCTGGTAATTTTTTTTTCTTTTTGGGTCACACCCCGCGATGCTCAGGGGTTACTCCTGGCTCTGCACTCAGGAATTACTCCTGGCGGTGCTCGGGGGACCATATGGGATGCCGGGGATCGAACCCGGGCCGGCATGGGCTGGCCGTGTGCAAGGCAAACGCCCTACCCGCTGGGCTATCGCTCTGGCCCCATGCTGCTGGTAAATATTTAACCAACATGTCTCTGGGTACAAAAACACTGGTTTACAGCATTTACCAATTCCTGTGGTATAATGATCCCTTCCATGGCCAATTTCAAACTACTAGAATTGGAAAGAAACACAGTGAGGGTGGTTAAGTGCCGGACAGCTGACTCCTGCCAACTGGTGACAGGCCCTGGCAGTTTTGAAGAAAGTGACTCTTGCCAATTCTTAAGCCATTAGATTTAAAACGATTGTCCACGCTTCAAAAAACAACAAATCTAAACTTGACTTGAGTATAGATAGATGTGTGTAAATGAAAACATTTTTTAAAAAATATGGTTGCACACTCTATAAGATCCCAAGGGCAGTGAGAACCAAAGTAAAACACTTTCAAAATACATTTGAGATAAGCTAACAGTGCTGTGAGGTGAGTGGTATCAAAGTCACCCAAGCAGAGGTCCTGTTGAGCTCTCAGGCAGTGGGGTACCCTGGAGCATTTGCTAAAGCACAGATAGCAACATTACATCATAGATGATATAGGGGCTGCTGGAACTGGGACACGGGATCTGAACAGAAAAACCAAGACGGTCTATCACCTCAGCCCAGTTTGGTAAAGTCATGCCCCAGAAAGTCTGTCACCTCAGTCCAGTTACACACACACACACACACACACACACACACACACACACGCACGCACGCGCGCCGCTGCTTTATGTTTGGATACTGTAAAGTCGGTGGGGTCTTCTAATCTCAAAAAATTAAACCTCATCAAGAAACACCATTTCCAGAATGAAAGCTAAACTTTGAAGGAAACAGCATAGATTTCCTCTATACTAATAATACAGTTATTTTAAAAGTCCTTAACACCTAATATGATTTTATAAAAGGGTTTGCTTTTAGTTCCTTCAGTCGAAACAACAACTAAATCGGGGCTGGAAGGACAGTACAGGAGTAGAGTGGTTGGCCTTGCACACAGCCAAGCCATGTTTGATCCCCAACACCACGTGACTGTCAGGAGCGACCTTAAAACAAACAAAAATTAAAATTTCCCACCTGACATTGATGTTGGAAAGGGTGCACTGGTGGGTGGAGGGATGGGTGCTGGAACACTGTATGACTAAGTCCCAATCATGAACAGCTTTGCAATTGTATATCTCACAATGATATAATAAAAAGAAATAATTTTTTAAAAAACTTGTGAATAATCTTTTTTAAAAACAACACGCTTTTGGCTCTCACCAGCATGCTCATGGGTTACTCCTATCTCTACTCTCAGGAATCATTCCTGGCCATGTTGAGGAGACCACATGGGATGCCAGGGATCGGCTGACCACTGTAGCAAGGCAAGCAAGCACCCTGCCCAGGACCTTGAGAGCCCACCCACCCACATTTAAATAGCAAAACTGTTTTGGTTAAAAATATCCTAGTAATCCCATGGATCAAACACGGAGCCCCATACAAGCAAAGCAATTGCTCTACTACTGAGCTACATCCCGAGCCCCACACCATCGCTACATTTTTTGGAAGGGAGATCACACCCAGCAGTGCCACTCAGGACTTACTCTGGACACTGTGTTCAGGAATCACTCCTGGCAGGGTTCAGGGGGACCATATAGGCTTGGGATCAAACCCAAGCCAGTGATGTGCAAGGCAGCTCCAGCTCCCTAGGGTGTTTTTTAAAGCTTCTTCTTTGGCCTAAGAAAAGCAGATTCTTTGTTTTTATTTTGCGGACACACCCAGTGGTGCACAGGAGTTACTCCTGGACTGGCACTCAGGAATCATTCCTGGCAGGCTTAGGCAACCATATATGGTGCCAGAGATGAAACCCAGGTCAGCTGTGTACAAGCACTCCTATCCACTGCTCTATCTCTCCAGCTCCTAACAGATGGTTAAGCTCACATAAATCTGGAGAACTGTGAAGAAACAATCAGAAGGTCCATTTTTGTAAATCCTTTTTTCAGAAAAACCCTCTTGACAACAACAGTTTGAAGAAGTCTGCTATTATTTGTTCAGGAGATAGGTGCTTTTAAAAATAATAATAGGGTTTGGTGGGGGGGAGTGTTTGGGATGTGGGTGGTGGAAATGGCACTGGTGGAGGGATGGGTGCTTCAAGGACGGTATGACAGAGACCCAATTATGAACATCCTTGTAATTGTATATCTCACATGGTATAATAAAATTTTTTTTAAAAATAATGGAAAGGGTTATATATAACTTCTAACTAGTGTTAGTCTTAAAGCAAAGTCATGACAAAGTAGGCAACAAAAAGCATGAATAAGAAAAGACAGCTTTGGCCATGGTGTCAGCAGTGCAGAGAAACGGTCCAGTGTTGTGTCTCTAAAGGAACACGATGCTGCCAAATCTTCCCAGGTAGACTGGTCTGGACAGAGAATTCTGGGGCCTTCTCAGAATGGAGGCAGATGTCCCTTTCTGCCTGAAGGCACAGCAGCCCAAAACCACACCCAACACCAGCTGACTTAGCAAGAACCAGATTCACAGTTGAACCTCATCAAACCACAAAGTCACTAAATTGTTCCAGATCTATAGCTCCTGGGCTGCACAGTTGCCAGACACCTCAAACGTCATAGTACTCTCAGCCCAAGGGACACAGAAAATCTGACAGGAATGTTGTATTGAAGACCACCAAGCTCAAGGAGCCGAAACACAGAAGGCTCAACTAGCACCAACTAGCACAGGAGATCCTCAGACAAAGATTTTAGTAACATCACTGTGAGATATAACAGTGACCACAAATTGACTCTAAGATCTGATAATCCCATCTGCCTCTGTAACAATCTGAAGTAAATTTGTGCCTGCAAAGAGACAGGCTGGCAGTGGGAACCTGGGGACTTTGGGTGGAAGAGAACAATGGTAGTGGGTTTGTTGCTGGAACATTCAATGCCTGAAATGATGTATTGTGAACATGGTGAGTCACAGTGTTATCATAAAAAATTTTAAGACAAATTTTCTATAACATTTTCTAGTATTGTAATACTGGGTAAAAAACATTAAATTTGACGTGTTCTGGCATATTCTTTCAAACAAAACTCATGGAACAGAGACAGTGTGGATAAACACAAAGTTAAGTGAAACCTACAGTGGTCAGTATCCTGGGCAACGATCAGCAGGAGACTCTGAGAATGACTGTTTTAAATGGTGGAACCCCTCATTGGTTTATCAGTTTCTTAGAGTAAGCTTTTCCTTTGTGTATCATTTTCATGCTATGTTGGACTTGGCTCCTCCCATTCCTCCACCTCCATGTCAGCAGGTGTGGCTGCGAGCCCCACCACCACAGCCAGCAAACCCCGGAAGAGACACTCCAGACCCATGTCCTTGTGACAGTCTTAGATAATACTGGAAGTTAGGACCAGGTCCTTCCCAGGATCTTTCACATTTATACCCTGCATACAGTTCTAGGCTGATTCTAGCTGTGGCTCATCATCCCAGTGCACCTAGCAAAAAGCCAGAGGAACCCTCATACCATAAGGTCAGTCATTCTTAACATCCGGACTTCATAGCTCCTCAGAGCTCCACCTAAGAGAAAAGCAGATCTCTCCCTATTGAGGTTCATCAGTAAAGCTCGTGATGAGAGTCTACTACTGAGTGTAATACCTACATGGCAGAGCCTGGCAAGCTACCCGTGTTTTATTAGATATGCCAAAAACTAGTAAAATTATAGACCTCATTCCCATGACATGAAGGAATGGTTTAAGGCTCTTAGTAGTTCCTGGAGCAAGCAAATGCCCTTGAGCTACACT
>JAJIBD010034074.1:0-26898 GCA_021461705.1 Cryptotis parvus
AATAGCCACAATTACTTTGTTGATTACTACATAACTTCTAGGACCTAGGAGTAATATTTGGACACTGTTATATCCATTTTATATTCAAGCATTGATTACAACCTTGTGCTTACTTTTTATTCTAGCAACTGATCTAAGTTTTGAAAAAAAATAAAATCACTAAGAAAAATTGTAGCAAGAGCTAAAATTAAAATTGACATACTTTATGTTCGTCACATGGTATTTTTTACAGAACTTTAGTATTTACGATTTCCTTAAAATATCCTGTTAAACACTAATGAATTGATTGTGATGTTCTAAGGCAACTTGGCACACAGTTTGAGAAATGCAATTTCATACCTATAATCAGAATCAAGTCCATTTGGTTTCCAAGGAAAAGTGAATAAAGTACTACCCTAGAAGAGATGCAATACATACCAAAATAACTCACAGATTTGACATACTTGTGGAATATGGATGAAATGGATATTAAAGGAACTAAGTTAATGGGGTTGGCATACAGAAAAATATGCTTTACTCTTATAAAGAGCAGTTGTTCATGCACTTGTGTGACCCGTACACTGACCCTCAAATTATAAGGAAAGGGTATATATTAGTTCCTGGAGGTCGCTTTTGTGGAATTCTCCCTTTCCTTAAATATGTCAAATGACTGCAACTTATGGTGCTAGTAATTTTTCCTCGATTTGAAATGTTACTATGATGCAGACTCAGAATTTTTGGAGTAGCTCTCATATTGGCTTTCTTTCTATCTAAATGAGTACAGGAATATCTTCTGTGTCCTTACCCATATGCCTTCTTGTCATATTAAAAATACTGGCAGTCATTTGTATATCTCATCAATCCCCCCATTAATTCACTCAGAGCTAGTGCTAGACAGCAGATGGGCAAAAAATGTGCTTCCACCAGCCAGCTTCTCCCCAAAGACTGTGACTGTTATCCTCCAAGCTCAAGAGCTATTAATTACCTGTGCTGATAGTATTCTAAGCTCTTCTACAAAGAGAAATTTTCATCTCGGTTTTCAAAAAGTGGTGAAGACACAGGACCCTTCTTTTGGGTCACAATTGCTTTCAATTTCTTTCCCTTCTTCTCTAACCTTACTGAAAATTGGTTCTTATCTTATGTGTTATAATTGGGAACTCAACAAGATAGAATTCTCCAGCTTTGATCCACACTTCAATACTCACAGATGATTGCGACAAATCATATTAGAGTCATAGAATTGGCACTGGAATTAAATAAGGGAAGTGAGCATGGGGCTGACTTCCCTGGTGCACTTAATTTGGGTGCCACAATGTTACAGAAAAGACTGGAACACACTCAGGTCGTATTAGCATCACCACAAAACTTTCAAGCTTGGGACGGAGTCATAAGAGAGTGGGTAGGGCGTGAGGGTGATTGCCTAGCATGCAGCCACCCCAGGTTCGGTTCCTGGTTTCCCTTCTGGTCTCCCCAAGCACTGCCAGGAGTAATTCCTGACTACAGTGCTAGAGTAACCCCTAAGCATTACTGGGTGCAACTCAAAGAGAAAAAGAAAACCTTTCAAGCTTTTTGCAAAGGTACATACCATTTTGGGGAGGCCTGGTAGTAGATTGCTTCTTTTATACTGTTTTAATCACGTATGGAGAGATATTGCCCCAGGAGGAAACTTGAATTGATTATGAAAATCCTGACTAAGATGGACTTAAACTTGTAAAATTTTTGCAACTTTATCTCTAAAGGATTCCTCCTAACATCTTTCTAAAGCCAATGAGATGTGAAAATACACTTAAATGGACTAGTTAACCTAAGGTGCATCCCTAATATTGTTATGAAGACTATAATAAAATCAATTTTTCAGTTGCCTATTTTGGGGTAAGGGCTTCAATGGAAAAGCTGAGTAAAAAAATAGAAGTGAAGCACTGGAAATTTCAAATCATTTTCAAAGAATATCATGTTTGAATTGAACTTAGTTTGAGAAGTAGAAGCGTTGTATCAGTAAATGAGATACAGTTTCATTAAAGACATGTATATAAAGAAGTCAATAGTTTGTTATATGTCAGATTCCTCTTGAGTGACATGACTATCCAGCATGAACAGGAAGAGGCGGAATGTAAAGCTAGAAATATCATAGATGCTGACAGAAACAGGACAGGAGACTGATTGAATGTTTTATCATGTAAGCAAGTTGTCTGTGCAGGTGTGTATGCATGTGTTTGCACGCACACACAGAGGCATGCAATATTAAGCAATGGAAACAATTACATAGATTTTCTATAACAGACAGTGGAGTTAATATCCACACCCACATCCTGGTAAAATTATGTAATATTTAAAGGATAATACCAAAAGGAAATGAAAGGTCGGAGCTGCTTTGAGGATTTGTGGAGGAGATTATCAGGGTCGTTTCTCACATAAAAGGCTATTAGCCTTTAAAGTGGGTGCCAGCATTGGCTCCAACTAGCTTCCCCTCATTCTCATTTGAATAATTTCCCTATTGTGCTGCAATCACTGCTTAAAGAAGAAAAATAGGTGGTATATTGCAGGTACCGTACAACTGATAATCAATTTAAAATGTAAGTAATTTAAATTATATAAATATATGAATTATAAATATTTAGAGCATTTTGTATAATAACTTTCAAGTTCTATATCTGGTGACTTTAAGATGACCAAATGTGCAAATCTTCTACTTCCTTAGCTGTTTAGTAGGGATGAGGTAACAAGGAACACAAATTTGTATTTTAAGTGAGTTATGGGTACACATAATGCTTTGTAACCAAAAAATAAAAACTATTTGGTAACCCCACATATTTTTCAGATATTGACATATGTAGCACATTAAAACATTGTTTATTTCATTTTCACCTTTAAAATACAGCATTTTTGCAGTGTTCGGTAAAGCCCATAACAACCTCTTCACAGATGGATTTTTATTACCCATTTCTGGAAACTTTTGATTACCCATTTCTGGACACAGGGACACCCGGCAGAGCAGAAAACAGCTTTCACCATTGAACCCCCTGCATTCCATGGACCACGAGAGCAACTTCTGACCCGAGTCCACCATCCCAATGGAGCCTCGGAGGAGCCCAGAGAAACCCCCACACCTTGCTGGCAGCGATCTTAACAATCCACACTCAGCAGCTGGTAAGAACTCCCCCAGCAGATTAATCCAGTCTCCAGCCTAGCTTGTCAGAAGCCAAGCCTACAAGGACCCACCCTTCAGAGGAGTATTTCAAGCCCAGGAATGCTTGAGTCTAAGACACAGGGACACCCTGCAGAGCAGAAACCAGCTTTCCCCATAGCGCACAGCTGCTCTGTGGTGCACAATTTACCTCCAAATTACCGGAAATATTCTACCCACCCCCTAAGAGAGAGCCCCACAAAGTAATGAGAATATAGTGCCTGCATGACAGAGCCTGGCAAGCTGTCCGATGCGTGTTCGATATGCCAAATCCAGTAACAGAAATGTTTATTCTCCTGATCCCGAAAGAGCCCTTAATACGGCAGCACTAAGAAAGGCAAACAAGCAGTGCCTGATAAAAAATTTCATGGCTATCCTAAGCTGACAAAATGAAGAAGGACTAAAATGACTGTGTGTACGTTCAATGCATGGACGCTGGCATCGGAAGCATATATTGAGGATCTGATGGTGCAAGCGCAAAAGATCAAGTATGACATCATTGGTCTGACTGAGACGAGGAGGAATCAGTTGCATCATGCTGTATTTGACACCAGAGAAGAATTGTTCCTTGGAACATGCTACGAAAAGAGGCATCGGGTGGCATTGGTGTCCTTGTCAACACGAACATGGCCGTCAACATTGATTCATTTGAATGCTTAACAAACCGAATAGGAATATTACACTTGAAGAGATGTGGCCCATTGCCAGCAATTTCTATCTTCATTGTCTATGTACCAAAATCCACATACAAAGAAGATGAAATTGAGAAATTCTACATGGAATTGGAGGAGTTCTATAAAAAAGATCACACCTTCTACAAGATGATAGTCGGTGATTTTAATGCCAAGATAGGACCAAGAAGATCAGCTGAAGAACTCAACATCGGGACCCATGGACTAGAATGGAACGAACAGGGTGAGAGACTGAGTTCATCATGTCCACCAAGACCATTCATGGGAACTCACAGTTCCAGAAGGCTGAAGCGAAACATTGGACATGGGAATCTCCTGGTGGACAGTTCCACAATGAAATTGACCACATAATCTTCAATTGACGGTTTTGTCTGACTGATGTAGCTGTCCTCCCCAAATTCAAAACAGGATCGGACCACGGTCTGCTTCATGCAAAATTCTACTTCCCACAAAAGGGAGAAAAGGCTGCACAGTTTAAGAAGAGAACTCCCAGAACGACCACCAACTGGGGACTCTTTGGCACCATTGCAGCAACATGGGAAGATACCATCATTGACGACATCGATGAAGAATACAACCGACTGGTTCAGCACCTCCATGATTGTGCAAAGAATGCTGAGAGAGAGAAAGACACAAAAGGACAATTGTCTTCAGAAACTCTTGAGCTCATTCGCCAACTTGGCAAGGCATGAGCCTCAGGAGACCAAATGCTAACGTCCAAGCTTGCTAAGCGGTGCAGAGAAGCGATAAAAGAAGACCTCAAAGACAGAAGAGCAGAAATACTGCAAGATGCAGCAGAAGCCGGGAAAAGCATTCGCGCTGCTGCCTGTCCTTCGCCAACTATAAGACCAAGATGACTGCCCTCCCACGCCCTGATGGATCTATCACATCTTCCAGAAAGGCAATGGAGATGATTATCCAGGACTTCTACTCAAATCTCTTTGATAGCCACATCCACCTGCCCACATACCATATTCCACAGGATGGATATATCATTCCCAACGTTCTCCATTCTGAAATCCGACATGCCATCTCATTGGTAAGGAAGGAAACAGCACCAAGCCCAGAAAGTCAGACCCGAACCCCTGAAGAATCTGCCGGTACCTCAATACACTACCTCGGCTCTTCACACGCTACCTGTCCGAATGCAAGGTGCCCTCCCACTGGAAAACCAGCAGGACAGTTCTACTTTTCAAGAAGGGAGACATTCACGACATCGGCAACTATCGCCCCATCTGCCTGTTGTCTGTCATCTACAAGCTGTTTACACGCATCATCCTGAACAGGATTAGCAGAACACTAGATGAAGGACAACCATGCAAGCAAGCAGGCTTCCTGGAAAGGATTCAGCACAATAGACCATATCCACACAGTAACCAAGCTCATTGAGTTTTGTAGGGAGTACAAGATGCCGCTCTGCCTCACGCTCATTGATTTACAGAAAGCCTTTGATCCTGTGGAGACTGAAGCAGTCATCGAAGCCCTAGCCAAACAGGGGTGTTCAAACCCAATACATCAAGATCCTTCGTGAGCTGTATTACGGATTCATCACCAGGATCTCACCATTCTACAAAGAAGTGATCATTAATGTGAAAAGAGGGGGTTTGACAGGGGTGACCAAAACTCTTCAGCGCCACCCTCGAGAACATCATGCAACAATTAGAATGGGAAGGAATGGGAGTGAAGATAGATGGTCGGCAACTACACCACCTCCGCTTCACTGATGACATCCTTCTAATAGCACCAAACATTAGCCAAGCGGCACAAATGCTGGCTGACTTTGACCAAGAATGTGGAAAGATAGGTCTACAGCTGAATCTAAAGGAAACAATGTTTATGATGAATGAACTAGTTCCAGAGGCCCCATTCACTCTCAATGGAACAAACATCTCTGAATGCAGCATTTATGTGTACCTAGGTCGAGAAGTCAACATGATGAACGACCTAAAATCTGAGCTGTGCAGGAGTAAGAGAGCAGCATGGAATGCCTTCAGAGGCATCGAAGAAATATCTAAAAGGACAAGAACCTCCGGCTCCTGGCACATCTTTTTGACTCCACCGTTCTCCCTGCATTAACATATGCCTCAGAGACCTTTGCCCTACGAAAAGCAGGATGAGAATTCTATTCGAGTCTCCCAGAGAGGAATTGAAAGAGCTATGCTTGGAATATCACGCCTCACTCAAGTGAGAGAAGGAATCGGAGTTCTGACCTCTGTCGCTATTCCAGAATCAGGGATGCTGTCTCGTTTGCCAAGGCATCGAAAATCAGATGGGCTGGACAAGTAATGCGATTTTAGACAATTGCTGGACTAGAGCCATTACCGCCTGGATCCCACGGGATGTCAAAAGATCACGTTGCCGCCCACCTACAAGATGGTCAGACTTCCTTGTCAAGAACCTGAAGGAACAGTTTGAGGCTCTTCATATTCATGAAGCAACCAGATATCATTGGGCTACATTGGCACGTGATAAGGTCCAATCGAAATCTTACTGGCGCCTGCTCGAGCAAATCGATGAATAACGGGATTCAAGTGATCAAGTGATCAAGTGATTTCTGGAAACTTATATTCATCTTCTACAACTTCACTAAATGGGAAAGTGGAAAATATTGGCAATCAAAAGATGTTTCTGAATACTCAAAATTCATCCATGGTTCTACAGGGCTACTTGTTTTTATGTCCATGGTGCAGAAGAAGTAGTTTCAACAAACTTTTGGGCATATTCATGTTGAGAAAATAAAGTATGTTAAATATATGGAAAAATAGCATTATCCACAAGTTTGTAGTTCTCATCACATTCTTTTTATTCAAATTTTCTTTATCTCTCTTATTTCCCCCTCTCCTCTTCCCTCTTAGGGAATTCTAAAAAGCTTTTGAATTTTCAATTAGATTGTTTTCTTGCCATTCTGACGTGTTTCCTTGCATTAACACCAGTTCATCCTAAGATCAGTCAGTGAGAATGAGAAACATTATAGACTAATATAGATAGTGTAAGCAAGTCTATTAGGTCTATTAGACATTATTATAATACAAATTAAGTCTGTCATGAGACAATATAGGAGACAGATGAAAATCAAAATCTATAGCCATCTCACTTTGTTTCTTCACAGTTAATCTTCTCTAAACTCTTATTTTCATAATTCTCTGATCCTATGATGTATGCCAACGAGTATAAAGTATCTAGTACAAAATTTTCAGCAGCTGAAGTCTTACGAGGCTTTGTTGTGGAAAGCATGATGCAGGTTTGGAATAAGCCCAGAGATATCAGTGGAGGTGAGATTCTCCTGGGATGGTGGAGTAGCAAGCAAAAGGTCAAGAAGGAGCTGTGTGTGGGTCTTAATACGACAAAGCGTGGGTGTGGAGGCTAGAAGAGCTCTTCCTCCAATTGGGCTTTGCCTACCATTAGAATTAATCCCAGTGATATCAACCAGAGGAAATCCCTCATCTAGGTCAGTGGAACACCAAGCAGAAGGTGTTATTTGGAGTTTTTTCTATCAGAGATTTTATTATGTTAAAATATGCCTGGTAAATGCTAAATTTTATTACTTATTTTTTTTCTGTGGAAATTTTGTTTCTGTTTGTCTTGGGTGAGAACAGAAATGCTCAGCGTTCTCCTTAATATACCCATAGAAATCACTCCTGGCCTGGCAGATTTCCAGAGAGAATATATGGTGCTGATGATTTAACTTGGCTTGAGTTCAAGCAAGAACAGCTAAGTATCTGACCATGACTATTGAGAAATTTTGAGAAACAGACTTAACTTTTACATTACAATGCTTGAAGAATAAAGACTTTGAGATGATGTGCTATCTTCCATCATTCCCTACAGCTAAGTAGTATCCGTTATGCACATATACCACATCTTCCTGATCCAATGATCTGTTGAATGTCTAGGCTGATTCCACTCTGAGATATTGTATTAAGTGCTGCCATGAATAATGGTGTGCACACATCCATTTGGAATAAATGCTTTTCTGTCCTTGAATTTGATATACAAAAGTGGAATTGCTGGGTCGTATAGTAGCTCCATTTTTAAACTTATGAAGAACTATCTATACTGTTATATTTAGGGGTTGAACTAGACAGCATTCCCACAAGCCGTGAATGAGATGTACTTTTCCACCACTTCCTGCCAATAAAGAGTGTCCCAGTTATTTTTGATACATGCCATTCTTACTAGTGTAAGAAGACATCCTATTGCCATCTTGATTTGGATTTCTACAATAACTCACAGGTTCTTTAATTAAATTAAAAATTTAACCCTTTATGATTATATGTGTATGCATATTTATGTGTAGTTGTGCGCTTATAAAATTAAAGTATTATGGAGATAGTATTTTTACAATTTAATTTTTCGTTTTTAATTAGTTTAACTATTTTCCATTCAAAATTATATTCAAATTTTGAAACTGAAAGTAACGTTTTAATCCTACAATTAAAAACAGAGTAGGATTTCAAAATGGATAACTTTGTTCCATGAAGCTTATTATATCATATCTATTTCCAAAATCTTCATAATTTGGATTAAGAAAATATTGCTTAATTCTTGCTATGTATTTAGTTAGACATGGGAAAAGGCCAATTCAGGAAGGTGACTAGATTGCCATTTCCTCAATGAACTGAGTTTTCACTAGGGAAGGTGAAAGGAGTTCCTTCTTTTAGCTTTTCTCTTTTTTAGATCACACTACACAAACGGAATTTGTCTACCTTCTTCCATAGAAGCATCTGCTACACCTATGGTCCCTTGTGCACCCATTTTGTTTTGTCCAAGATAGTGATCTTGAGTAATGGATTGGCTGAGCCTGATAAAGTATGATGTCCATATCTCTGAGAACTTACAACAATTATAACTTACTGTATTTGGTAATTTTAAAAATGAAATTTATGATATTATTAATCAAGCACCTTCTTAGCACTACATATTCAGCCAGCAAGAAGGTTTTTTTTTTTATTATCATCTTAGTGCTGTCTGAGAGACAGACATGAAGCAGAGCTGCTACTGGCTCTCACTGTGCCCAGCCACTCATGAGGTGCCCGGGAGGGATGGCAGGTTCTAGCCCTGGCCAGCCACTCCAGCAGAGCCTCACAACAAGTCAGACGCCCCCCCATTCCATGAGGACCTCCATTTTCCACAACCGGACTTCCTCCTCATCAGACCTCCACCCAGCAGACCAGCCTATTACAGCCCGCTCGCCGCAGCTCGCCAGGGCGGTTCCGGTTCAACAATAAATGCTGGATTTTGAGATGACTACAAGAGTATGCTACCCACACGGCAGAGCCTGGCACACTACCCTTGTAGTATTTGATATGCCAGGTACCAGTAACAATTATAGACCTCATTCCCATGACCTGATGGAATGGTTTGAGGCTCTTTATGTTCCTGGAGCAAGCAGGTTCCCTTAGGCTCTACTTGCATGGAGACAGGTCATATGGAGATGTTACTGGTGCCCGCTCCAGCAAATTGAAGATGAACGGGAAGACAGTGATACAGTGATCTTAGTGCTAGAAGACATCCACTTGTTGAGAGACAACAGCCGAACCACTAGTTTATGAAAGGGATAATTACCTGTGTACATTAATTTATCTAGAAACATGTCAGTCCTATATGAACTATGTTTTTTTGGGGTTACAAATAGGTTTAATAGTGGCATAATGCAGTAACACTATATTTTGCCTTATGATCAGTTTATATATTTCATTAATTTTCAGACTTTGTATAAAATACAATAAACCACTTAACATTGTTTTTGAAACTAAGTTTTCTTAATCAATGTTCACTAAACTAGTCAAATATATAAATGTGGGATATTATATATATAAAACATTAAAACTATTATTGGCCCACCATACACCTGGGATGGGACACAAAATGATATTAGATAATCTATTATTAATAGGGAATACAAAGAATGAATGTAAAGTCAAGGTAATAAATTGACTTTTACAGTTTATAATTTCTTTAGTACATTTATCACTACAAAGATTTTTGTTTTATTTTTTAACAATTCTGCTTCAGGATTTGAGAATATTTTATTCATTTTCATGGTCCAGAAAGTTGCTGATCATTCTTTTTAAATTCCTCATGAACATAATCTGCTTCCTTTGTCACACTTTCTCCTATAACATTACATATCTCTGTTTCCCAAAGTGAGAGATGCCATCTCCTGGGGATGGGGGTGGGGAGTTGCTGCACTGTCTCACCGTATCACTGTCTTCCTGTTCATCATCGATTTGCTTTCGAGCGGGCACCAGTAACATCTCCATATGTCCTGCCTCATGGTAGTAGAGCCAAGGGCATCTGCTTGCTCCGGAACATAAAGAGCCTCAAACGATTCCATCAGGTCATGGAATGAGGTCTATAATTGTTACTGGTATTTGGAATATCAAATATGACACGGGTAGCTTGCTAGGCAACCCAAAAAGAAAAAAAAAGAAAAAAATTAACAAAGCATAACCCTGAGTGAGGGTAACCCGGCCTGAAACAAAGCCTGAGTATGGTCATATAGCCTGAGCAACTCCGAGGTGGAACCAATCATTCTAGAATATATTACAATCTACAATTGTAAGAAGGGAAGCGAGAAGGCGGAGAGAGAGGGGAGAGAGAGAGAGAGAGAGAGAGAGAGAGAGAAAGAGAGAGAGAGAGAGATAAAGAACAGCCATGGAGGCAGGCTGGGAGAAGGGAGAAGGAAGTGGGGACATTGGTGATGTGGAGATGGGCACAGGTGGGGGATGGGTGCTGGAACACTGTAGAACCATGTGCAATTTGAGGTCATTTACTGTTTGTTATATTGAAGAAGATAGAATTCTGGCTGGGTGATATTGGGGTGACAGGTGATATAAACTTAACTAATATCTATCCAAGGTTATAAATCTTTTCTCACCTAATTATTCATCTTTATAATTAAAAAGTAAATCATTGATTTAAAAAGCTATTAAAATGCAATATAAAATAGTTGATCATTCGAAAATAAACTGTTGTCACTTAGACCACTAAAATTATGTTTAATGCTTATATAAGAAATCACTTTGTATCACTTGTCTTCCCGTTGGTCATCAAATAGCTCAAGCCGCACCAGTAACAACTCCATATGTACTGTCACAATCAAGGGTAGCCCAAGGGATCTAGCTTGAGGAACACGAAGATCCTCAAACCATTCCTCCAGGTTATGGGGAATGGGCCCCACGTGAAAGCAGACCCACATGAAAGTAGCCATTGGTGTTCGGAGGGCGGTAAATGGCCGCCAGCCCCTGGCCAGTCCAACAGAAAGTTTTTCACACATGCGGGGAAGGGGGCCACTCTGGCTGGACCTGGAGCAGGGATTTGGGATCCTCCTCCCTCCCCTCCCCTTTCAGTGGGTGTGGCTCGTGCTCCCACCCACCACAGCCAGCAAACCCGGAAGAGACACTCCATACCCACAGCTCTGCCAGCCTACAGCCACTCTGCAGCCACGCAGTCTTAGATATTACTGGAAGTTAGGACCAGGCCTTTCCCAGGATCTTTCACATTTTTACACTCTATACAGTTCTAGGCAGACTCTTGCCATGGCCCTTTATCCCAATGAGCCTAGGTAGAAGCCAGAGGAACCCCACACAATGAGGTCAGTCGTTTCTCATTCTCAACATCCAGACTCCAACAGCTCCTCATATTAGAAATCATCATAATAAAATGTGAATATGTATATTTTAATTGCTTATACAGTATCTTATACTTTTCACTAAAAGTAACTGTACAAAAGAGAAATATTAAATAATCATTTACTGTATTATTTGAATTTCTAAAATAAATAATGAATACTAAAAAAGCATGTTTAGTATTTTTGTTTATCTTATTCTAGTATGTAGCAAAATTACCAAGCAGTACTATTTTATTTTACTCATTTTCTAATGATATGTCACCTTATAGTTCTCATATCTCTCTTCAAGTGTAACTATGTTAAAATCATGTCATATTAACAGGTATATCATTAAATATACATATGAATTTTAATGAATTCATATGTAAACTATCACTTGTATCACTTGTCTTCCTGTTGTTCATTGATCTGCTTGAGCGGGTTCTAGCAACATCCATGTGTCCTGTTTGCATGCTAGTGTAGCCCAAGGGTATCTGCTCAATACAGGAACATGAAGAGACTCGAACCATTCATTCAGGTCATGGGATTGAGGTCTACATAATTGTTACTGGTTTTGGCATATCAAATTGACATGGGTAGCTTGCCAGGGCTCTGCCTGCGAGGGTGGTATACTCTCGGTAATAGGCTGTCACTTTGCATTTACTGATGAATTACATGGCCGCAAAATGGCTGCATGCAATGGGGAGAAATTGTCTTTTCTCCTTTGGGTGGAGCTATGATGAGCTGCGGAGTCTGGATGTTGGAGATGGCTGCCTCATGGTGTGGGGTTCCTCTCCTGGCTTCTTGTGGGGCACTATAAGGATGGCAGACGAGGGCTAGAACTCACCTACCTCCCGATGCCTCATGATCAGCTGAGCACAAGGAGAGCTGATAACAGCTCTGCTCCATGTCTCTGTGTCTCTGTTTCAAGCACACCTGGGCTGAAATAGTCTTTGCTGTAGAGTGAGATTCTGGCAGGCAGAGCTTGAGATTTTCTGGTAGGCAGTTGTCTTTTCTCTTGGGTGAAGTTCTGATGAGCTGTGGAGCCCGGTTGTTGGAGATGGCTGCCCTCATGGTGTGGAGGTTCTGCGATTTATATATAAATTGATTTATCACTAAATTTATATATATATTGATATGGCTAAGTGTGACTATATTAAAATCATGCCAATATACTGACAGGTATATACATAATAAATATAAATATGAATGTTAATGAGTCTAGATGTAGATTATATCGTTTACTTAAAGCAAATATGGAAATATAATATTTAATAAACTAGGAGTATTTTCCTTAAATTAGAAACTACTTTTGTTTTCCTTGTGTAATATATGCTTACTTCTCTAAGTTAAGTATACAAATGAGGAGCAGGTATATTGCTCAAAGGGGAGAAGTTTATCCCTGTACAGAGGCTATACTTAGATCTTGGAATACAGTTGGGTGTGAATCTGGTGTCTCATAACAGAAATCCACCTTTCAGGCTTTTATTGAAGTATACATATTGTCTCACAGAATGACCACACACTTTGAAGAGTCCCATTTAAAACTAGATAAATAATGATAGCAGAGAAAAATTAACTCAGCTCCATATAATATTCAAAAAAAACATGATTTTAAAGGACCTAGAGAGAGCTCAAATGGCTAGAGCACAGTTATATGTGGGAGATCAAGGTTTAACCTAAGTCCCATGCGGAATGACACAGACCACCAAGTTATTAGTCCCTAATACCTCTTCCAAATATGAAATTGCCATTTCTTGGCATACAATTTTTTTCATTTGTCCTAATAGCTTAATATGGCTTCTGTTTAATGGAAGACATAAAAAATACTTAAAAATCTATTTTATAGGATCCCTAGTTCTATGTTTCCATAGCATCTTGTTCATAAACTCTGTATCTTTTGAGCAATGTTAAGATTGTGATTCAATCGTCTTTAGTTTTTAATATCAAAAGAAGTCTCTTAGATACAGAGACAGAGAGAGACAGAGAGAGAGGGAAAGAGAAGAAAAGAAAAAGTGCCTGCTATAGAGGCAGGCTGGAGGTGTGTGAGAGGGAAAGTGGGGACGTTGGTGGTGGTAATAGGCTGGTGGAGACTGCTAACACTGTTTGACTAAAACCCAGTTATGAACATCTTTGTAATTGTATAGCTCATAGTGGTATAATAAAAAAGACGTCTCTTATAAAGAGCAAATACACTTTTTTCCGTGCTCCTTACAAACAGTACGGGATCAAATTTAATCTGTTCTATTTATTTCATTATCTGTTCAGTTCTATTCAGTTTGGACACTCATATATTAATGTACTAGAATTTTCAAACTATAATTCCTTTGACCTTAAGTTCCAGGTTAATATTTCTTTGAGAATCACTCAAATATTTAAAGTAATTCTGAATCAGTATCTAGGCTATCTAAATTCATATCACTTACTTCTACACCATCTTGTGTAAATCACTTTCTGCAAATAACAAATGCTTCCTGGTGTTATGGTCATGCTTTATTTAACCCAAACCCCAAAGGTTCTGAGAATATTCAGTAAGCTAGTATTCATGAAAGCATAGCATATCTATATCACAAATAAATTCAGGGTTTGTCTACATTTTTTTACTATACCAATATGTAGTTTGTTATTTTGAATATTTGAAATCATTAATTGGATGATTTATCTTTTTATTTTGCATTATCTAACAAAACCTCATTTTTCATGTAATAAAAATTTAATCCTTCATATTACATACATATTTCCTACTACATGATTGAAACATTTTCTTATAAATTCCAGGCATCTGCCACTTTATAAGCTTGTCCCAGTTTCTTAATAAGGCAATATATATTCAGTAATTTAAATAAATCACTATTCTAACTTTAAGAAATAAATATTATTTGTTGAGATAGAGATAGTTGATAGTATTCTGTACTATTCATAATTTTTCTAGTTATAGATAATTATTCTCACCTCAGATATCCCTTAGTAACAGGGGCTGAATATTACATAAAATGTTAGAATATTTATAAAGAGAAAGGCGATCTTTTTACAATACCATAACTTTCTCTTCTTAAGGACATCTTACAATATCAATTGAAGATAGTCTATAATAATTGAGTGTGTTATACTGAAAAAGATGTTGGGTCTTTTTTATCATTAGGTAGCTATGAAACTAATGCTGATATAACTAGATTTTCTGGATTTTCATTGCCTTATCAGTAAAGTTAGAAGACAAATGGAGGAGTCCATTCCAAGCCCCCCCAACTTTTCAATCCTATGAACATATAGAGAGCAAACCAAGAATGAGAGATATTGTAGTAAACTAGAGACACTTGAGTCCCAAAATAGCTTCCTGACACAAGTCAACTTGTAATTACGTTCTTAAATATTTCTGTACAAATAAGATCAAAAAGTGACACTGCTATTTCTAAAGTCAGAGATATAGGTTTCAATGTGTTTCTAATTTCATCCTATGATTTATTCAGTTAATTAAAAAGATAACTATAATACAAAAATGCCACCTATGGGATGGAGAAATACTCTCAACTGGCTGGAATGCAGTTTTTTGCATGCAGGTGGTCTCAGTTTGATCCTGGCATTGTCTGATCCTCTACAGTACTACCAGACCTGAAGCACCTAATCAAGAGCTCAGGTGTCAAAACTAAGCTCTTTTGCATGAGGTCTGAAAGCAAATTTTTAAACTATCATGTATGATAAAGAAAATTTTATGTTCCACATTTATATTAACTATTATGGTTGGATCCTCTAGAAGAAAAAAGAAAATCAGAAATCTCATTGAATATTCCATATTAGATTGACCTTGCAACCCTGGACGTATAAGTTTACATTTTAGTTTGGTTATGAAACAATTATAGTCTTTTTTTTCTCCTGAATTTTCAGAGATAAAATCTAAATAAAAAAAAATTGACTCTGTAATAAAGTACATGCCCTTTCCTCTCCGCCTCCATGCCAGTTGCCCCGAAGAGAGAGAGACCCCACCCAGGCCAGACTCAGCCAATTTGCAACCCCAGAAGAGATACAGACCCATTCACTTCAGACCCACAGCTGTGCTGCTCGGCCTGTCCATGTGGAAGCAACCCATGGAGCTGACCTCCAGTAAGGGGCTCAGCCAGTGCCTGGCCGAGTCCAACATTGCTCCAAGGGTTTGCTCTCATGAGGGGGAGAGACCAAGCTGGCCGGACTCAGAGTGAGTTTTGGGCCCTGCCCTTTCCTCCACCTTCATGCCAGTTGCCCTGGAGAGAGAGAGACCCACCCTATGCCCACATGTGCTTTGGCGCAGGCCGGCCACACACAATATTTTTACAGAATACTGAATTTTGCATAAGGTTCTTCCCAATTTCTTTCATATTTATACATAGTAAACAGTTACTAGACCAGTAAGCCTGGCAAGAAGTCAGAGCAAACCACACACCATGCAGTTAGTCATTCTCAACATCCAGACTCCATAGTTCCTCCAGAGCTCCATCCAAGAGAAAACCTCATCTTCCCCCTTGAAGTTTCATCAGTAAATGCTCTTGTTGAGCCTTCTACTGAGACTATACCACCTACAGTAAAGCCTGGCAAGCTACCGTGTTTTATTTACTTTATATGCCAAAAAGACTAGTAACTCATTATTTGGACTTCAGTTCCATAGCCTGAAGAATGGTTTTGGCTCCTCCTGTCCCTGTAGCAAGTAGATGCCCTTGGGTTGCACTTGCATGTGACAGGACTAATGGAGATGTTACTAGTGCCCACTTGAGCAAATCGATGAACAATGGGAAGACAGTGATACAGACAGTAATAAAGTAACTACTAAGTAGCATTAAGGATTAAAAATGGTTATTCTTCCCAAGTTTCCATGCATATTTTTCTAATCGACAATGTTATGTGTGAAGTCAAACAATCATTTGAAATTTGTCCTGTTACTTCAATGAATCTATATGTGAGCACCTGCTACATTCGAGGCAGTGAGATGGTGATAAAATGTATAGCCACACCTTTTGCATAATTAATGAGCACATATTTATCCTTTATCTTAGTGCCGACTTTATCATCTTTTTGATTTTTTTTGTTTTTGCTATGGGGCCTGCAGTAATCAGGGATGACACTGGCTCTCTGCTCTGGAATGCACAAAGCCTGAAAAAACCCTCATTTTTTTGGATACAGAGTACCATATGTGATGGCTAGGATCAAAACTCAGATTGGCTGCATGCAAAGAAAAGCCCCCTAACTACTGTATAATCCTCTAGTGCTTAAATTCATTTTAACCAAGTTTTCAAAGCCTGTATAAACCATTTCACATCAGTTTTATAGTAGACTTTTTTCTTTGAGAGATGCAATTTATCTGGACAGATAAAATAAGAAATACATAGAAATACATAAAACAATGGAGAAGACACGCCTGCAATATTATATACGAAATCAATCTGAGGTAAAAACTAGAAGCAGACCTGCAGATGGCGCCGCATTACCCTCTCCGTCATGAGCAGTGCTCCTGCTGTTCCCTGCAAATCTCCCTGTCTCCCATACTTTCAATGAATTCAAGCAATCATAGTGAATGCCATAGTACTAACTTTTTCCAGGGGGAAAAAAAGTGTCTCTTGGTTATAGTCAAGATTTGCAAATGTTATGCCCACTGGTAAATTGGTTAAGGGGAGAGATAAAAACATTCATTGTTCTTGTTTTATGTATGTGCCATTATAAATTTTTATTTTCACATAAAGTTATAATGGTTTATTTAAATACTAGATAGTACAATATATGGGAATAATTTGTTATAATAAACTTGTGTTTACTTAGTCAAAGGTTATAAGTGCATATATAAATGTAATATTATTACTATTATTATTATTGGTTTTGGGGGATCACAGACAGTGAATCTAAGGGGTTGCTCCTGACTCTGTACTCAGAAATTACTACTGGCATGTCCAGGGGACCATATGGGATGTCAGGATTGAACCTGGGCAGATCAACTGCCCTACCCACTATACTACAACTCTGGACCTTAAATGTGATATTATATAGCAAGATATAAAGAAAACCATTTAATGGCGACACAATAATGTAGAAGTAAAACTATCGCTGGCACATTTTACCTCCTGTTTTTAATAAATGATGGCACTGAGGGTGAAGAAGCAACTTGGTCTGATTGCAGTGAAGTAAATAATACCAATCTTGAACTGAGTTGCCTCTAATCATCACTTTAAACATTTGGTGCTCCTATCATTTTACAAATATCTATCACTTGAACTGAATTCTCTCTGGTATCTCTTTGCTTTCACATCCTTCAGAACTTTGGAGTTCAACTTATTTGTAATATTGGTATTTTCTCTACGGCAGAGCCTGTAACTACTCAGTGTGGTATTTGATATGCCAACAACCAGTAACAAATATAGTCCTCATTTCCATGACCTGAATGAATGATTGGAGGCTCTTCGTGTTCCTTGAGCAAGCAGATGGCCTTGCGGCTACACTAAAGGAGACAGGACCTATGGAGATATTACTGGTGCTCCCTGAAGCAAATCGATGAAAAATGGGAAGACAATGATACAAAGTGACAAAGTATCTTCTCTAAATGAGAAGCAATACACATCTGAGCCTGTTTATTCCAGTGAGAAGAATGATGGATCACCAAGTTAAATATGAAAATAGTATTAGGATATATCAAAATAATTGAATGGTTGGAGAATGACCCAGCAAAATAAGATAAAAATACTGTAGTCCGACTAGGTTTAGAGATAAGATTGTCTAAGCGCCATTTGGCTCCATTTCATCAGAATGTAAAGCATGGTACTGAAGAATTCATGACATATTTAAAAATGCAAGTTTTTCACTGATCTAGAAATTAACTCTTAAGATGAAGTCATACCTTACTATGCATTTTGATGCTAACACTTAGAAAATTCTTTAAAACAGCTCTTTTATATCTGTTCTGGTTCAAGATCCTTAGAATCACAGCCTGAAATCATGTCACTTTTCTATACCATTTTAAATATAACCTTATAAATGTACTAAGCCATCATCTTTTACATAAATCTCAAAATACTGATATTTGTTAGCATAGTTAAAAACACTGGATTTCATTTTTTTTTTATCAAGCATTCCTCTTCATTTCTGTTTGTTTCCTCAACTTACTCTCAGTGTCAGGATACTGAAGATTAGTTCTCTGAAGATAGGATTTAATGCAAGTAAAATGGGTTCCTTTCTCAAAAATAAATCATATATTGGATTAGATTAAGAGATAAGCAGTGACTAGAGATGCATTTAGTTTGTAGTCAAATGAATAGCTCAGACAAAAAGTTATTTTCTTCAAGAATAGTCTGCTTTAATGGCATAGAATGATAAAGGACAATTTATTTCATGGTTTCGCTTAAACACACCTAGGCTTCAGCCTGAACTCATTCTGCATTAAATTTATCCTAGATCACTTCTCAGAAGTGCTTTGTAAATGCCGGGAATAAAATCATGTGCTGTTGTCTCAGATTGCATTTTCTAACTCCTGTGTTTGTTCACAACCCAGACCGGATATATTGAATTCAGGTTTTCTGTGACCTGAGTGAGTTTTTGCCCATTACATCTTTGCACAGTATATTTCTAGAAGAAAAGGAGGAAAAGAGGATAATAAGGATGCAGAGGAAGAAAGGGGGAGAAATGAGATAGATGAAGAGGAGGAGGAAGTAGAGAGAGAAAAGAGGAGGGCTAGAAGGAAAAGGAAAAAAGAAAATTGAATTACAAAGTTTTACGAAGAAAAAAAAGAAAGGACAAAGAAGAAAGAAAGCAGGAAGGAAGGAAAGAAGGAAGGAAGGAAGGAAGGAATGTAGGAAGAAGGAAAGAAGGAAAGAAGGAATGAGGGATAGAAGAAAGAAAGTAAAGCAAAAAAGGAAGGAAGGGTGGGCTGGAGTTAGAAAGAAGGAACGAAGAAAAGAAAGGGAAAGAAGGAAGGAAGAAAAAGAACAGAAGAAAAATGGAAGTGGAAGAGCTGGTGGAAAAACACAAAGGGTTCTATTAAAAAAAATTCAATACAGTCTTTGAAATACATGGAATATTTTGGAAAATTGCAAAAATGTCAATCTCATATGTTACCATATTTAATTATTTGCTTTGTATTGTTAAAATGTTAAGACAATAATAAAGCAACAATATTGAATATCCTTGAGAAAATTTTCATGTCCTTAAATTTTTATGCCTTACTCAACTTATTTATTTTCCTAAAATCTCCACATATTTTTATAATATTAAAGAGAAGTAAAAATGGTTAGGACTTGGGAAGCAGATGGAAAGTGTGTAAACAAATACACCACCTCATATGTGTTATATGCATTTTAGTCACATGTTTAACTTTATAATCTATGATTTATACCACTGGCATATATTCATAAAATGTACATGTTTCTCATTATTGTCATTAAATATATAAATAAGATATTGAAACTGTCCTCCACAATACAGGGAGACAAGTAATGTGGAAGACAAAATTTCTATAACAATTTTTTCATCATGTTCCAAAAGCTCTAGATATTTGTCAGCTTCTTTTTTAGACAGATTAGTTAATTATAAGAAGTTGAAAAGATTCAAGGCAAATGGAGGCATAATTTTGAAGGTATGAGGTATTGTGACCTTGTCAAGGATACCAGGTCTCAGGTGCCAAGTTTTTCTATAGTCCGAGGCAATCTTCCATCTATTCCACAGTCAAAGTAATTTTCTCCTCATGGAGATGGCCTAAAAAGTTCACAGTCTTCTGGATCTTTTGCAGGTGCTTAAAGTGTCCCCTCTCATTACGTGTAATATGCTGTTTCCAGTTGCTTCAGTGATTGTGTATATCAGCCTAATTGAAAGTGCTACAACGATGCAATGCAGCTATAGTTACTAGAGTTAATTTGTTCTCCAAATACTTCCCTTGAGCTTCAGATCTTGCTACAGCTTTAGTAATAGAAAGTAAGGAATAGGCACACTTCACTCATATCTGATTATGGTATGCCCACCTGTTTTGTAATATGAAGTTCTTTCATGTTCCTTGACTCTGTAATTCTAATGTAAGTTCTTGGTTTCAGTTTTTTAAAGTTTTAACTAGAATATAACTAATGTGATATAAGTGAAAAAACCTTTTGTAAAAGAAGTCAACTATTTAAAAAAGTTTATTACTCTATAATAAGGCATATTTTATTAATTTCTGGATCCGAGATTTTCCTTTACCTAATACACAGCAAGTATATTTAATATTTTAATTACAAATCAAATAAAGTCTTTTAAGATCAAATACTCAGGAGACAGTATATGTATGCACTTAGGTTGAATAAGTTGACCTTGGTTTATTCCCTATACCATATATGGTCTACACCATATATGCCCCCCGCCAGGAATGATCCCCCTACTAAAGAGACAGGAAGTAAGATCTGAGCATCACCAGATTGGTCGAAAAACAAATATAATGAGAAACTAAAGAACAAGTGCAAGGAAAATAGTTTACAGGGCTAGCCTACGGCCTTTTGTGCATGTGAAGTCTTGAATTTGATCCCCAGAGTTTTCATGACTAAGTGATCACTACCTATTGTAGTTTCCAGCATTAGAGTTCTGAGCAACAATACCTTCATTAGCCCTTGCAGGCATTGAACCATGACTACTGGGGCATAGAGAATGACTCCTTTGACTCTGAGCATCGCCCTTAGTTCCCCATCCCCAAAGAAAGAAATTGCAATATCCAGTAGCAAAAGAACGCTAGACATATATACACTGGGTCTTATTATATGCAATTATCTTATTTCAGAAATATCCTAAAATTTTATCATCATTCAAACCGTGGTCTCCAAATTTTTTCTTTAATGAGTAGCTCCAATTTATCAGTAAAATTTCAATTCCTCACACGATTTCATATAGATTGCTCCCATTAAAATCTCCATTCCTTGAATAATAGAGTTGTAACTATTATAATCATTCTTGTCCACCAGAAGCTGTATCTCAAGTCCTCCATTTTTTCCAGGGAAATAGAGAGAAAAGCCTTGCTTAAATGACTCAGGAAAGTTGTAATCCATTTATTCTATAATAGCAAATAGTAAAAATTTGAGTAGGATATGGAAAAAAAGAAAGCTATGTGTTACCTTCCTAACTTGCATAAATTTGTAGACTTAATGAATAAGTAATGTAATATCTCAGGGAATATTCCTTTTTTTGCTTTTAGTCAATACCTCAGCAATGCTCAGGGGTTATTCTGGCCTGCACCCAGGAACTACTTCCTGGCGGCAGTGCTTGGGGACCATATGGGATGCGGGGGATTGAACTCCTGTCGGCAGTGTGCGGCAATGTCCTACATCTGGATTATTGTTCGCCCATCAGAGCATATTCCTAAATTTTGATTGCCAGTTCACTCAGAGGTGAATTGTTTGTCTTCTTTATAAAACTCTCTTCAAGACTGGCAAATTGTTTTCATGAAACACCATGAGTTTTTAAAAAACTAATTTTGTTTCTCATTTAAGACTAATACAAAGTTGCCTCACTTTAAAAACTATAGATAGGACTGAATACCTTCAAATTTCTGCTACTTGAACTTTTAAAACTTTTTCACAACTGATCATAACTGGCCTATATTCAGAACAGAAAGCAAGAAAATAACATGTTTTAAAACTGCATTCCAGGCTTAAGCCTAGTTATTAATTATTATGCGGCAGGGAGGGATGACCTGTCAGTGTTCAGTGGTTATGCAACAATTTCTGTGCTCAAGGGTCATTGGGACTCATCGCTTCTCACATGCAATGCATGTACTTAATAGGGCCTGTTGGAGCGACGCCCCAAATACTTCATTATTATTAGAACACTATTTCAGAATTTAAAGACTTAGTATGTCTAATAGCAGCAATTTCTTGCCTAAGTGCTATCTGGGTTTTAAACTCAGATGATTGTTGGAGATTCAAGTTCATTCAACTTGTTTGTGGAGTGTTAGATACACATTAAAAATTAATGGGGTTAATTTTAGTATCTTCCTTTTAAGCACCATGTGGTGAGATTCTTTACTTGTGTAAGTCATGATAACTTAACTGTTCTTTGCTAATGATGTTATCATCTCTAGACAAAAAAAGAATGGTTCTCAGAGGGTGCTTTCAAGGAAGTGACATTATTTGAATTCAAGATTGAGGATTTGAGAATAGTTACAACACACTCCCGTGAAGCAACTTAGCACAGTCCCTCTGCCTTCCTGGGGTGGGGTTTCCATGGCAGCATTCCACCTGGGAGGTAGGAGGAGGGCAAGCAGATGAAATTCCCCTGGCACAGCCCAAAAATCATCTTGTCTCTGGGAGGAACATCTGCCACCTTCTATGATGAGAAACTGGACTGGCTTCTGTTTATTTTTCATTTACTTTATTTTACTTCTACCACTGAAGCTTTCAAACATCCCCTGAGAAGAAGCCAAAGCAGCGTAAGGTGAAGAGGTGCAGGTATTTGTGGTTGTGCTTGAGTCTGATGCTTAATATATGTGGGGTCACAATCCATAGATTTCTAGAGAGAGACTTTTAAAAGTTATTTGTATGCAGTAGACCCAGCTTCTTCATTCCTCAAGGGGCCCAGCCCAGTCTTCCTGGTTCCTGTACCACCAATTCTTCTGATATCATAAGTTTTCCTGATGGCTCAGCAAGTGGAAGGAAAGTGATAAGACATTTGTTTTAAAGTGAATGCTTTCCAGGAAAGCAATCTGAAGAGTAAAATTGATTTCTGCTTCCTTCTTCCCTAAAGTTATAGCAAAAGTCCAGAATACAGAATTATTATTACTATGATGTGACAAAATCCAGGATGTCAGATATGAGATTAGTGTGGATGAGACAGGTATCTGCAGTCGCCTGACAGGTAGACCAAACACCAGCCAGTGGTTCCAACTGTGAACTACAGCACTTGACTTAGGTGAAGATCAAGCACCAAAACTGTCATTCCAACTGTGGACCTACTATATGTATGCTGTATCATAGATTTACATATTGCCTCGGTAACTTATTTTTCATAAGGACTCTACAGTTTAGGAGAGGTGCTTGGCCTTTGCCTAGTACTTCCAGTAGCAACCCCAATTGTGAGAAAAAAAAAAATTCCAAATATTTCCAAATTTCTTTGGGTTGAGAGATGTAGGGATGCAATAACAACTTTTGGTTCATAACTATTTCTTTGCTTTCCTATATAAATTCTTATGACAAAAGTATTCATCTAGGGAGGTAAGAAAGTCAAGGTGGGCCAGTAGTTCTGGTAACCAAACTAGAATCAGCTCTTTCTTAATAAGAAGTGTTCAACTACATGATCAACTATCAACTCCATTACTTCAAGAATGTGGTTTTCAAGTCCTTTTATTTTGTACCAATAGATGTTATAATCCTTGTTTGTTTAACTTTTGTCTCAATTACACATTAAATGCTCCTCCTAGGAAAGAGAAGAAACAGGGAATTCAGGATCAGAAATCCCATATTCCCTAATCGTCTGTTCCTATCATCACAGCTGTGAAACATGCCAATCTCAGCTAAGGAACAGGGTCATCAAGGTTCAGAAACATTCTCCCCAAGTAACATAGCATTGCAGGAAGAGGAAATCCATTTGAAGACACGCCCAAATACTTTCTATCACTAAGTATCGTGAACTTTAGAAGGAAAAAATCTTCATGTTTGAATGTACATCATAGCGCAAGGCTTATGTTCAAGAATGGGTAGTTCTGCTTTGAATCAACTTGCATCAGTTTTCCCTTCTTGTTACCTAAGTGTTCTTATCATTCTTATTTCATAGAAACACTTATATCAACACATAAGAATGACTTACTGGATTTATTGGGTTTATTTTTTCTGCATGTCAGCCCATCATATTTTAATACCATACTTCTGTTCATGAATTTGTACAGTTTATTAATGAGAGAAGGTGATACCTCTGCTGAAATTCATAGTGCAGTGTCTGCATAACTATCTCTTTGATGTCACTAGTTGATAAGTTCGACAGTTGTAGACAACTTTCTAGAAATTCATCTTCGAAAGCATATGACTAGCTGACTTTAAGTACTCATTTTTTTCCCTCTTGTGTGTCAAACCTTTCGTTCCTTGTTTATGGTATTGGTCTGCTATGTAACTGAACCCACATGCAAAAATTTTGAAGTGTTTTCATTCTGAGTTTTACAAGAGTAGGAACTCATTGTTGCATGATATTTTAAATTGCTGGGCGGAATTACAGCCATGAAATTGACAAGATTTCTCCTGTTCTTTCACTTCCACCACATCAACCCAATTTTGAGTGATATGTGATGTTTTTGTGAGTAAATTTAATAAGCAAATACATAGATCATATTTTTATCTCTTAGAGATCAGTGTGAGTTTCACAGAAAGCCATGTAATTGTATAATTGGTTCATTTTTTCCTTAGGCTTCTATCCTTCAGAAATTAGCATAATTTAATTATTTTGTATAGGTAAAGGTGATTTATGGTCAGTCCAAATTTGCTGAAGAGGGAGCTTTATTTATAGTCCTCCTCCTGGGTGGCTAGGCATTTGCCCGTCTTGCATGCAACTTGACCCAGGTCAATCCCTTGAATCCTTGATATGGTCCCCTGGAGCACCACCAGGAGTAATTCCTGAGTGCAGAGCCAGGAGTAACCCCCTCTGAGCAATGCCAGGTAAGGACCAAAAGACAAAAAAATTTGCTGAAGATCCTGTGGAACTCATGAATGGCAAATGTCACAGGCCTTTGTACTCTTCTATCCATTGTAAAATGGCCTATGTAGTGCAACGTAAAGACAATGACTGCACGCGAATGCTCTTCAAGGCACACCTAAACTACCACCTAGCTACCAGGACAGCCAGGAAAATATTGTCAGTATGGAACTGAACCAGAGTCCTGACTGGTTAAGAGTCACAAGGAGATAAGAGAAGTATTTTATCAGAAGAAGGCATGAGGCCCCAAATATACCTTAATCCTGTTTGAAAACATGAGAAGTAATGAAATTCATCTGTAGTAGGTGACACTTTTGAGAATGAGGACAGCCTATGTAGGATGGATTCTCAGAGGACTTGGCATTGATGATATTCCTTATACCTGCAAGAGGCAAAGCCCAGTTTACCTTTAGAGAGAGTACTGTCTCACAAAATCTAGTGATGGAGTTAATGTTGATGGTCAAAATCAAGTCAAGAATGATCAGGCACAATTGGGTAGATGCTTGCTTGGCACGCGGCTGACTGGAATTGATCTATGACAACCTCATGGTCCTAGGGAGTACCACCAGAGTAATTCCTGAGTGCAGAGCCAGGACTAACCCTGAGCATGGATGACTGTATTCTACATAGAGAGATACAGACAATGGGAATGTCATTGAAAGTTCATAAACTCTGATATTTTTTTAAACATAGTTCATCTTTATCTACAGTGAGTCTGCCAGGTTTGGAGGAGCAGAAATGCCACTTCCATCTCTTGTAGGCTCTGACTGGACTTAAGAACATGGACATGTATCTGGTTCATCAACACATCTTGTTGACAGCGCCAGTGGAAACTCATACAGAAAAGAAGATTTAAATAAAAATCGGTAAGCAAGAAACTTTCCATTTGTCCAAGCTGGTGCATTTGTTTTTGGTCTGGAGAATTACCTTTGGGGCTATCGCAGACTTGTCAGCAGTTTTCTGGTTCCATTAGATGCCAGCAACTCTTTCAGCAGTTCAAAATCTATAACCTAAATATTTTCACAGTATTTCCAGATATCTGCAAGAAGGTTGCAAAATCATCACCAGCTTTTATTGAGAGCTTGCAATCTGAATCAAACCAGATATATGGATCTATAAATTGCCACTGTACTTTCTCAGGCTTCTGGCAAAACCCAGGAGATCATTGGTTAAGCGATTGATACAAATCCTCCTCTCCAGGCCCCAGAAATGAATGTTTCCAAGCACATGGGGAAACTAGGATGAGTGTTCATTTTAAGTAATCAAAGCAGAACAAATTGCAGTAAGCAAGCCCTTCTCTCTTTCATTGGATTCTGTTTTAATCAGTCATTGAGAAAATCAAGAGAACAACAAAACAGAAAGAGGTAAGACACATGGGAAAGTAGACTGAGAGAAAACAGGTACTGATTCTTCCATAATTGGTAGTGAGGAAGAATACAATACACACTATTTTACTGAGCTATCCATGGATGACAGAAGCACCCTTTGAATATTTACTATGCTCACATCCAAATCCGTCCATTGTATGCTGAGAAAGATAAGTGATTTTGAGTAGATCATTTTCATTGTGAATTAATAATTTGTACTTATGAGAAAATGGTATTTTTAAAATAACAAGAAAAATGTCTTTAATTTTCTTTGTTTTTTTATTTTTACCTAGATAAATGATAGCCACATCCTCATAATTATTCCATAAGTCTTGCTTATATCCAATTGGGAAGCTGATGACTAATGTACATTAAGAAAATAAAATCACTAGGGACAAAAAGTGTACAGAATAAACATTAACTTCC
>JAJIBD010034075.1:0-53765 GCA_021461705.1 Cryptotis parvus
ACCCACCCTCTGAGAGTCCCACAAAGTAATGAGAATATGGTGCCACGCCTTGGCAGAGCAAAACACAGCACCTTTATCTACAAATCTGTTCAATATGCAAATCCAGTAACAGAAATGTTTATTTTCCTGACCCGAAAGAGCCCTTAATACGGCAGCAGTAAGAAAGGCACACAAGCAGTGCCTGATAAAATTTCATGGCCATCCTAGGCTGCCAAAATGAAGAAGGACTAAAATGACTGTCTGTACTTTCAATGCGCGTACGCTGGCATCGGAAGCATATATTGAGGATCTGATGCTGCAAGCGCAAAAGATCAAGTGCGACATCATTGGTCTGACCTGAGACGGGAGGCGTCAGTTGCATCATGCTGTATTTGAACACCGAGAGAAGAATTGTTCCCTTGGAACATGCGACGAAAGAAGGCGTCGGTGGCGTTGGTGTCCCTTGTCAGCACAGAACATGGCCGTCAACGTTGATTCATTTGAATGCCTAACAAACGGATAGGACGATTACACTTGAAGAGATGTGGCCCCTGCCAGCAATTTCTATCTTCATTGTCTACGCACCAACATCCACATACAAAGAAGATGAAATTGAGAAATTCTACATGGAATTGGAGGAGTTCTATAAAAAAGATCACACCTTCCACAAGATCATAGTCGGTGATTTTAATGCCAAGATAGGACCAAGAAGATCGGCTGAAGAACTCCACATCGGGACCCATGGCCTAGAATGGAACGAACAGGGTGAGAGACTATCTGAGTTCATCATGTCCACCAAGACCATTCATGGGAACTCACAGTTCAGAAGGCTGAAGCGAAACGTTGGACATGGGAATCTCCTGGCGGACAGTTCCACAATGAAATTGACCACATCATCTTCAATGCGGCGGTTTTGTCTGACCGATGTTGCTGTCGTCCCCAAATTCCAAACAGGATCGGACCACCGTCTCCTTAGTGCAAAATTCTACTTCCGCAAAGGGGAGAAAAGGCTGCAAAGTTTAAGAAGAGAACTCCCAGAGCGACCACCAACTGGGAACTCTTTGGCACCATTGCAGCAACATGGGAAGATACCATCATTGGCGACATCGATGAAGAATACAACCGACTGGTTCCAGCACCTCCATGATTGTGCGAAGAATGCCAGAGAGAGAAAAACACAAAAGGACGCCTGTCTTCAGAAACTCTCGAGCTCATTCGCCAACGTGGCAAGGCGCGAGCCTCCAGGAGACCAAATGCTAACGTCCAAGCTTGCTAAACGGTGCAGAGAAGCGATAAAAGAAGACCTCAAAGACAGAAGAGCAGAAATACTGGAAGATGCAGCAGAAGCCGGGAAAAGCATTCGCACTGCCCGCCTGTCCTTCGCCAACTATAAGACCAAGATGACTGCCCTCCGACGCCCTGATGGATCTATCACATCTTCCAGAAAGGCAATGGAGAAGATTATCCAGGACTTCTACTCAAATCTCTTTGATAGCCACATCCACCTGCCCACATACCAAATTCCACAGGATGGATATGTCATTCCCAACGTTCTCCCTTCTGAAATCCGACATGCCATCTCGTCGGTAAAGAAGGGAACAGCACCAGGCCCAGACAAAGTCAGACCCGAACACCTGAAGAATCTGCCGTCGGTACTCATCAATACACTAGCTCGGCTCTTCACACGCTACCTGTCGAATGCAAGGTGCCCTCCCAATGGAAAACCAGCAGGACAGTTCTACTGTTCAAGAAGGGAGACATTCACGACATCGGCAACTATCGCCCCATCTGCCTGTTGTCCGTCATCTACAAGCTGTTTACACGAGTCATCCTGAACAGGATTAGCAGAACACTAGATGAAGGACAACCATGCGAGCAAGCAGGCTTCCGGAAAGGATTCCGCACAATCGACCATATCCACACAGTAACCAAGCTCATTGAGGTTTGTAGGGAGTACAAGATGCCGCTCTGTCTCACGTTCATTGATTTACAGAAAGCCTTTGATTCTGTGGAGACTGAAGCAGTCATCGAAGCCCTAGCCAAACAGGGTGTTCAAACCCAATACATCAAGATCCTTCGTGAGCTGTATTGCGGATTCACCACCAGGATCTCACCATTCTACAAAGAAGTGATCATTAATGTCAAAAGAGGGTTCGACAGGGTGATACCATTTCACAAAACTCTTCAGCGCCACCCTCGAGAACATCATGCAACAATTAGAATGGGAAGGAATGGGAGTGAAGATAGATGGTCGGCAACTACACCACCTCCGCTTCGCTGATGACATCGTTCTAATAACACCAAACATTAGCCAAGCGGCACAAATGCTGGCTGACTTTGACCGAGAATGTGGAAAGATAGGTCTACAGCTGAATCTAAAGAAAACAATGTTCATGAAGAATGAACTAGTTCCAGAGGCCCCATTCACTCTCAATGGAACAAACATCTCTGAATGCAGCAGTTATGTGTACCTAGGTCGAGAAGTCAACATGATGAACGACCTAAAACCTGAGCTGCGCAGGAGGAAGAGAGCGGCATGGAATGCCTTCAAAGGCATCGAAGAAATAGCTAAAAGGACAAAGAACCTCCGGCTCCGGGCACATCTCTTTGACTCCACCGTTCTCCCTGCATTAACATACGCCTCAGAGACCTGGGCCCTACGAAAGCAGGATGAGAATGCTATTCGGGTCTCCCAGAGAGGAATCGAAAGAGCTATGCTTGGAATATCACGCCTCACTCAAGTGAGAGAAGGAATCCGGAGTTCTGACCTCCGTCGCTATTCCAGAATCAGGGATGCTGTCTCGTTTTGCCAAGGCATCGAAAATCAGATGGGCTGGACATGTAATGCGATTTGGAGACAACCGCTGGACTAGAGCCGTTACCGACTGGATCCCACGGGATGTCAAAAGATCACGTGGCCGCCCACCTACAAGATGGTCAGACTTCCTTGTCAAGACCCTGAAGGAACGGTTTGAGGCTCTTCATATTCCTGAATCAACCAGATGCCATTGGGCTACATTGGCACGTGATAAGGTCCAATGGAAATGTTACTGGCGCCCGCTCGAGCAAATCGATGAATAACGGGATTCAAGTGATCAAGTGATCAAGTGATTTCTGGAAACTTATATTCATCTTCTACAACTTCACTAAATGGGAAAGTGGAAAATATTGGCAATCAAAAGATGTTTCTGAATACTCAAAATTCATCCATGGTTCTACAGGGCTACTTGTTTTTATGTCCATGGTGCAGAAGAAGTAGTTTCAACAAACTTTTGGGCATATTCATGTTGAGAAAATAAAGTATGTTAAATATATGGAAAAATAGCATTATCCACAAGTTTGTAGTTCTCATCACATTCTTTTATTCAAATTTTCTTTATCTCTCTTATTTCCCCTCCCTCTTCCCTCTTAGGGAATTCTAAAAAGCTTTTGAATTTTCAATTAGATTGTTTTCTTGCCATTCTGACGTGTTTCCTTGCATTAACACCAGTTCATCCTAAGATCAGTCAGTGAGAATGAGAAACATTATAGACTAATATAGATAGTGTAAGCAAGTCTATTAGGTCTATTAGACATTATTATAATACAAATTAAGTCTGTCATGAGACAATATAGGAGACAGATGAAAATCAAAATCTATAGCCATCTCACTTTGTTTCTTCACAGTTAATCTTCTCTAAACTCTTATTTTCATAATTCTCTGATCCTATGATGTATGCCAACGAGTATAAAGTATCTAGTACAAAATTTTCAGCAGCTGAAGTCTTACGAGGCTTTGTTGTGGAAAGCATGATGCAGGTTTGGAATAAGCCCAGAGATATCAGTGGAGGTGAGATTCTCCTGGGATGGTGGAGTAGCAAGCAAAAGGTCAAGAAGGAGCTGTGTGTGGGTCTTAATACGACAAAGCGTGGGTGTGGAGGCTAGAAGAGCTCTTCCTCCAATTGGGCTTTGCCTACCATTAGAATTAATCCCAGTGATATCAACCAGAGGAAATCCTCATCTAGGTCAGTGGAACACCAAGCAGAAGGTGTTATTTGGAGTTTTTTCTATCAGAGATTTTATTATGTTAAAATATGCCTGGTAAATGCTAAATTTTATTACTTATTTTTTTCTGTGGAAATTTTGTTTCTGTTTGTCTTGGGTGAGAACAAGAAATGCTCAGCGTTCTCCTTAATATACCCATAGAAATCACTCCTGGCCTGGCAGATTTCCAGAGAGAATATATGGTGCTGATGATTTAACTTGGCTTGAGTTCAAGCAAGAACAGCTAAGTATCTGACCATGACTATTGAGAAATTTTGAGAAACAGACTTAACTTTTTTACATTACAATGCTTGAAGAATAAAGACTTTGAGATGATGTGCTATCTTCCATCATTCCTTACAGCTAAGTAGTATCCGTTATGCACATATACCACATCTTCCTGATCCAATGATCTATTGAATGTCTAGGCTGATTCCACTCTGAGATATTGTATTAAGTGCTGCCATGAATAATGGTGTGCACACATCCATTTGGAATAAATGCTTTTCTGTCCTTGAATTTGATATACAAAAGTGGAATTGCTGGGTCGTATAGTAGCTCCATTTTAAACTTATGAAGAACTATCTATACTGTTATATTTAGGGGTTGAACTAGACAGCATTCCCACAAGCCGTGAATGAGATGTACTTTTCCACCACTTCCTGCCAATAAAGAGTGTCCCAGTTATTTTTGATACATGCCATTCTTACTAGTGTAAGAAGACATCCTATTGCCATCTTGATTTGGATTTCCATAATAACTCACAGGTTCTTTAATTAAATTAAAAATTTAACCCTTTATGATTATATGTGTATGCATATCTATGTGTAGTTGTGCGTTTATAAAATTAAAGTATTATGGAGATAGTATTTTACAATTTAATTTTTCGTTTTTAATTAGTTTAACTATTTTCCATTCAAAATTATATTCAAATTTTGAAACTGAAAGTAACGTTTTTAATCCTACAATTAAAAACAGAGTAGGATTCAAAATGGATAACTTTGTTCCATGAAGCTTATTATATCATATCTATTTCCAAAATCTTCATAATTTGGATTAAGAAAATATTGCTTAATTCTTGCTATGTATTTAGTTAGACATGGGAAAAGGCCAATTCAGGAAGGTGACTAGATTGCCATTTCCTCAATGAACTGAGTTTTCACTAGGGAAGGTGAAAGGAGTTCCTTCTTTAGCTTTTCTCTTTTTTTAGATCACACTACACAAACGGAATTTGTCTACCTTCTTCCATAGAAGCATCTGCTACACCTATGGTCCCTTGTGCACCCATTTTGTTTTGTCCAAGATAGTGATCTTGAGTAATGGATTGGCTGAGCCTGATAAAGTATGATGTCCATATCTCTGAGAACTTACAACAATTATAACTTACTGTATTTGGTAATTTTAAAAATGAAATTTATGATATTATTAATCAAGCACCTTCTTAGCACTACATATTCAGCCAGCAAGAAGGTTTTTATTTTTATTATCATCTTAGTGCTGTCTGAGAGACAGACATGAAGCAGAGCTGCTACTGGCTCTCACTGTGCCCAGCCACTCATGAGGTGCCCGGGAGGGATGGCAGGTTCCCTAGCCCTGGCCAGCCACTCCAGCAGAGCCTCACAACAAGTCAGGACGACCCCCATTCCATGAGGACCTCCATTTTCCACAACCGGACTTCCTCCTCATCAGACCTCCACCCAGCAGACCAGCCTATTACAGACCGGCTCGCCGCGGCCGCAAGCGGCTGTGCGGTTCCCGGTTCAACAATAAATGCTGGATTTTGAGATGACTACAAGAGTATGCTACCCACACGGCAGAGCCTGGCACACTACCCTTGTAGTATTTGATATGCCAGGTACCAGTAACAATTATAGACCTCATTCCCATGACCTGATGGAATGGTTTGAGGCTCTTTATGTTCCTGGAGCAAGCAGGTTCCCTTGGGCTCTACTTGCATGAGACAGGTCATATGGAGATGTTACTGGTGCCCGCTCCAGCAAATTGAAGATGAACGGGAAGACAGTGATACAGTGATCTTAGTGCTAGAAGACATCCACTTGTTGAGAGACAACAGCCGAACTATATAGTTTATGAAAGGGATAATTACCTGTGTACATTAATTTATCTAGAAACATGTCAGTCCTATATGAACTATGTTTTTTTGGGGTTACAAATAGGTTTAATAGTGGCATAATGCAGTAACATATATTTTGCCTTATGATCAGTTATATATTTCATTAATTTTCAGACTTTGTATAAAATACAATAAACCACTTAACATTGTTTTTGAAACTAAGTTTTCTTAATCAATGTTCACTAAACTAGTCAAATATATAAATGTGGGATATTATATATATAAAACATTAAAACTATTATTAAGCCCACCATACACCTGGGATGGGACACATAAAATGATATTAGATAATCTATTATTAATAGGAATACAAAGAATGAATGTAAAGTCAAGGTAATAAATTGACTTTACAGTTTATAATTCTTTAGTACATTTATCACTACAAAGATTTTTGTTTTATTTTTAACAATTCTGCTTCAGGATTTAGAATATTTTATTCATTTTCATGGTCCAGAAAGTTGCTGATCATTCTTTTTAAATTCCTCATGAACATAATCTGCTTCCTTTGTCACACTTTCTCCTATAACATTACATATCTCTGTTTCCCAAAGTGAGAGATGCCATCTCCTGGGGGGGGGGGGGGGGTGGGGAGTTGCTGCACTGTCTCACCGTATCACTGTCTTCCTGTTCATCATCGATTTGCTCGAGCGGGCACCAGTAACATCTCCATATGTCCTGTCTCATGGTAGTAGAGCCCAAGGGCATCTGCTTGCTCCAGGAACATAAAGAGCCTCAAACGATTCCATCAGGTCATGGGAATGAGGTCTATAATTGTTACTGGTATTTGGAATATCAAATATGACACGGGTAGCTTGCTAGGCAACCCAAAAAAGAAAAAAAAGAAAAAAATTAACAAAGCATAACCCTGAGTGAGGGTAACCTGGCCTGAAACAAAGCCTGAGTATGGTCATATAGCCTGAGCAACTCCGAGGTGGAACCAATCATTCTAGAATATATTACAATCTACAATGTAAGAAAGGGAAGCGAGAAGGCGGAGAGAGGAGAGGAGAGAGAGAGAGAGAGAGAGAGAGAGAGAGAGAGAGAAAGAGAGAGATAGGAGATAAAGAACAGCCATGGAGGCAGGCTGGGAGAAGGGAGAAGGAAGTGGGGACATTGGTGATGGGAGATGGGCACAGGTGGAGGGGATGGGTGCTGGAACACTGTAGAACCATGTGCAATTTGAGGTCATTTACTGTTTGTTATATTGAAGAAGATAGGAATTCCTGGCTGGGTGATATTGGGGTGACAGGTGATATAAACTTAACTTATATCTATCCAAGGTTATAAATCTTTTCTCACCTAATTATTCATCTTTATAATTAAAAAAAGTAAATCATTGATTTAAAAAAGCTATTAAAATGCAATATAAAATAGTTGATCATTAGAAATAAACTGTTGTCACTTAGACCACTAAAATTATGTTTAATGCTTATATAAGAAATCACTTGTATCACTTGTCTTCCCGTTGGTCATCAAATAGCTCAAGCCGGCACCAGTAACAACTCCATATGTACTGTCACAATCAAGGGTAGCCCAAGGGGATCTGCTTGAGGAACACGAAGATCCTCAAACCATTCCTTCAGGTTATGGGAATGAGCCCCACGTGAAAGCAGACCCACATGAAAGTAGCCATTGGTGTTCGGAGGGCGGTAAATGGCTCGGCCAGCCCTGGCCAGTCCAACAGAGCTCCAAGGTTTCATTCACACATGCGGGAAGGGCCACTCTGGCTGGACCTGGAGCAGGGATTTGGGATCCTCCTCCCTCCCCTCCCCTTTCAGTGGGTGTGGCTGCGTGCTCCCACCCACCACAGCCAGCAAACCCGGAAGAGACACTCCATACCCACAGCTCTGCCAGCCTACAGCCACTCTGCAGCCACGCAGCAGTCTTAGATATTACTGGAAGTTAGGACCAGGCCTTTCCCAGGATCTTTCACATTTATACACTCTATACAGTTCTAGGCAGATTCTTGCCATGGCCCTTTATCCCAATGAGCCTAGGAAGAAGCCAGAGGAACCCCCACACAATGAGGTCAGTCGTTCTCATTCTCAACATCCAGACTCCACAGCTCCTCATATTAGAAATCATCATAATAAAATGTGAATATGTATATTTTAATTGCTTATACAGTATCTTATACTTTTTCACTAAAAGTAACTGTGCAAAGAGAAATATTAAATAATCATTTACTGTATTATTTGAATTTCTAAAATAAATACGAATACTAAAAAGCATGTTTAGTATTTTTGTTTATCTTATTCTAGTATGTAGCAAAATTACCAAGCAGTACTATTTTATTTTACTCATTTTCTAATGATATGTCACCTTATAGTTCTCATATCTCTCTTAAGTGTAACTATGTTAAAATCATGTCATATTAACAGGTATATACTCAATAAATATACATATGAATTTTAATGAATTCATATGTAAACTATCACTTGTATCACTTGTCTTCCTGTTGTTCATTGATCTGCTTGAGCGGGTTCTAGCAACATCTCCATGTGTCCTGTTTGCATGCTAGTGTAGCCCAAGGGTATCTGCTCAATACAGGAACATGAAGAGACTCGAACCATTCATTCAGGTCATGGGATTGAGGTCTATAATTGTTACTGGTTTTTGGCATATCAAATTGACATGGGTAGCTTGCCAGGCTCTGCCGTCGCGGGGTGGTATACTCGGTAATAGGCTGTCACTTTGCATTTACTGATGAATTACATGGCCGCAAAATGGCTGCATGCAATGGGGAGAAATTGTCTTTTCTCTTGGGTGGAGCTATGATGAGCTGCGGAGTCTGGATGTTGGAGATGGCTGCCTCATGGTGTGGGGTTCCTCTGGCTTCTTGTGAGGCACTATAAGGATGGCAGACGAGGGCTAGAACTCACCTTACCTCCCGCATGCCTCATGATCAGCTGAGCACAAGGAGAGCTGATAACAGCTCTGCTCCATGTATCTGTGTCTCTGTTTCAAGCACACCTGGGCTGAAACAGTCTTTGCTGTAGAGTGAGATTCTGGCAGGCAGAGCTTGAGATTTTCTGACAGGCAGTTGTCTTTTCTCTTGGGTGAAGTTCTGATGAGCTGTGGAGCCCGGTTGTTGGAGATGGCTGCCCTCATGGTGTGGAGGTTCTGCAATTTATATATAAATTGATTTATCTATAAATTTATATATATATTGATATGGCTAAGTGTGACTATATTAAAATCATGCCAATATACTGACAGGTATATACATAATAAATATAAATATGAATGTTAATGAGTCTAGATGTAGATTATATCGTTTACTTAAAGCAAATATGGAAAATATAATATTTAATAAACTAGAGTATTTTCCTTAAATTAGAAACTACTTTGTTTTCCTTTGTGTAATATATGCTTACTTCTCTAAGTTAAGTATACAAATGAGGAGCAGGTATATTGCTCAAAGGGGAGAAGTTTATCCCTGTACAGAGGCTATACTTAGATCTTGGAATACAGTTGGGTGTGAATCTGGTGTCTCATAACAGAAATCCACCTTTCAGGCTTTTATTGAAGTATACATATTGTCTCACAGAATGACCACACACTTTGAAGAGTCCCATTTAAAACTAGATAAATAATGATAGCAGAGAAAATTAACTCAGCTCCATATAATATTCAAAACATGATTTTAAAGGACTGAGAGAGAGCTCAAATGGCTAGAGCACAGTTATATGTGGGAGATCAAGGTTTAACCTAAGTCCCATGCGGAATGACACAGACCACCAAGTTATTAGTCCCTAATACCTCTTCCAAATATGAAATTGCCATTTCTTGGCATACAATTTTTTTTCATTTGTCCTAATAGCTTAATATGGCTTTTGTTTAATGGAAGACATAAAATACTTAAAATCTATTTTATAGGATCCCTAGTTCTATGTTTCATAGCATCTTGTTCATAAACTCTGTATCTTTGAGCAATGTTAAGATTGTGATTCAATCGTCTTTAGTTTTTAATATCAAAAGAAGTCTCTTAGATACAGAGACAGAGAGAGACAGAGAGAGAGGGAAAGAGAAGAAAAGAAAAGTGCCTGCTATAGAGGCAGGCTGGAGGTGTGTGAGAGGGAAAGTGGGGACGTTGGTGGTGGTAATGGGGCGCTGGTGGAGACTGCTAACACTGTTTGACTAAAACCCAGTTATGAACATCTTTGTAATTGTATAGCTCATAGTGGTATAATAAAAAAAAGACGTCTCTTATAAAGAGCAAATACACTTTTTTCCGTGCTCCTTACAAACAGTACGGGATCAAATTTAATCTGTTCTATTTATTTCATTATCTGTTCAGTTCTATTCAGTTTGGACACTCATATATTAATGTACTAGAATTTTTCAAACTATAATTCCTTTGACCTTAAGTTCCAGGTTAATATTTCTTTGAGAATCACTCAAATATTTAAAGTAATTCTGAATCAGTATCTAGGCTATCTAAATTCATATCACTTACTTCTACACCATCTTGTGTAAATCACTTTCTGCAAATAACAAATGCTTCCTGGTGTTATGGTCATGCTTTATTTAACCCAAACCCCAAAGGTTCTGAGAATATTCAGTAAGCTAGTATTCATGAAAGCATAGCATATCTATATCACAAATAAATTCAGGGTTTGTCTACTTTTTACTATACCAATATGTAGTTTGTTATTTTGAATATTTGAAATCATTAATTGGATGATTTATCTTTTTTTATTTTGCATTATCTAACAAAACCTCATTTTCATGTAATAAAAATTTAATCCTTCATATTACATACATTTTCCTACTACATGATTGCAACATTTTCTTATAAATTCCAGGCATCTGCCACTTTATAAGCTTGTCCCAGTTTCTTAATAAGGCAATATATATTCAGTAATTTAAATAAATCACTATTCTAACTTTAAGAAATAAATATTATTTGTTGAGATAGAGATAGTTGATAGTATTCTGTACTATTCATAATTTTTCTAGTTATAGATAATTATTCTCACCTCAGATATCCCTTAGTAACAGGGCTGAATATTACATAAAATGTTAGAATATTTATAAAGAGAAAGGCGTACTTTTTACAATACCTAATAACTTTCTCTTCTTAAGGACATCTTACAATATCAATTGAAGATAGTCTATAATAATTGAGTGTGTTATACTGAAAAGATGTTGGGTCTTTTTATCATTAGGTAGCTATGAAACTAATGCTGATATAACTAGATTTTCTGGATTTTCATTGCCTTATCAGTAAAGTTAGAAGACAAATGGAGGAGTCCATTCCAAGCCCCCCAACTTTTCAATCCTATGAACATATAGAGAGCAAACCAAGAATGAGAGATATTGTAGTAAACTAGAGACACTGAGTCCCAAAATAGCTTCCTGACACAAGTCAACTTGTAATTACGTTCTTAAATATTTCTGTACAAATAAGATCAAAAAGTGACACTGCTATTTTAAAGTCAGAGATATAGGTTTCAATGTGTTTCTAATTTCATCCTATGATTTATTCAGTTAATTAAAAGATAACTATAATACAAAAATGCCACCTATGGGATGGAGAAATACCTCAACTGGCTGGAATGCAGGTTTTTGCATGCAGGTGGTCTCAGTTTGATCCTGGCATTGTCTGATCCTCTACAGTACTACCAGACCTGAAGCACCTAATCAAGAGCTCAGGTGTCAAAACTAAGCTCTTTTGCATGAGGTCTGAAAGCAAATTTTTAAACTATCATGTATGATAAAGAAAATTTTATGTTCCACATTTATATTAACTATTATGGTTGGATCCTCTAGAAGAAAAAGAAAATCAGAAATCTCATTGAATATTCCATATTAGATTGACCTTGCAACCCTGGACGTATAAGTTTACATTTTAGTTTGGTTATGAAACAATTATAGTCTTTTTTTCTCCTGAATTTTTCAGAGATAAAATCTAAATAAAAAAATTGACTCTGTAATAAAGTACATGCCCTTTCCTCCGCCTCCATGCCAGTTGCCCCGGAAGAGAGAGACCCACCCAGGCCAGACTCAGCTAATTTGCAACCCCAGAAGAGATACAGACCCATTCACTTCAGACCCACAGCTGTGCTGCTCGGCCTGCTCCATGTGGAAGCAACCCATGGAGCTGACCTCCCAGTAAGGGGGCTCAGCCAGTGCCTGGCCGAGTCCAACATTGCTCCAAGGGTTTGCTCTCATGAGCGGGGAGAGACCAAGCTGGCCGGACTCAGAGTGGAGTTTTGGGCCCTGCCCTTTCCTCCACCTTCATGCCAGTTGCCCTGGAAGAGAGAGACCCACCCATGCCCACATGTGCTTTGGGCGCGGCCGGGCCCACACAATATTTTTACAGAATACTGAATTTTGCATAAGGTTCTTCCCAATTTCTTTCATATTTATACATAGTAAACAGTTATAGACCAGTAAGCCTGGCAAGAAGTCAGAGCAAACCACACACCATGCAGTTAGTCATTCTCAACATCCAGACTCCATAGTTCCTCAGAGCTCCATCCAAGAGAAAACCTCATCTTCCCCCTTGAAGTTTCATCAGTAAATGCTCTTGTTGAGAGCCTTCTACTGAGACTATACCACCTACACAGTAAAGCCTGGCAAGCTACCGTGTTTTATTTACTTTATATGCCAAAGACTAGTAACTATTATGGACTTCAGTTCCATAGCCTGAAGAATGGTTTCGGGCTCCTCCTGTCCCTGTAGCAAGTAGATGCCCTTGGGTTGCACTTGCATGTGACAGGACTAATGGAGATGTTACTAGTGCCCACTTGAGCAAATCGATGAACAATGGGAAGACAGTGATACAGACAGTAATAAAGTAACTACTAAGTAGCATTAAGGATTAAAAATGGTTATTCTTCCCAAGTTTCCATGCATATTTTTCTAATCGGCAATGTTATGTGTGAAGTCAAACAATCATTTGAAATTTGTCCTGTTACTTCAATGAATCTATATGTGAGCACCTGCTACATTCCAGGCAGTGAGATGGTGATAAAATGTATAGCCACCTTTTGCATATTAATGAGCACATATTTATCCTTTATCTTAGTGCCGAATTTCATCATCTCTTTTGGATTGTTTTTGTTTTGCTATGGGGCCTGCAGTAATCAGGGATGACACTGGCTCTGTGCTCAGGAATGCACAAAGCCTGAAAAAAAAACCCTCATTTTTTGTGGATACAGAGTACCATATGTGATGGCTAGGATCAAACTCAGATTGGCTGCATGCAAAGAAAAAGCCCTAACTACTGTATAATCCTCTAGTGCTTAAATTCATTTTAACCAAGTTTTCAAAGCCTGTATAAACCATTTCACATCAGTTTTATAGTAGACTTTTTTCTTTGAGAGATGTAATTTATCTGGACAGATAAAAATAAGAAATACATAGAAATACATAAAACAATGGAAAGACACGCCTACAATATTATATACGAAATCAATCTGAGTAAAAATAGAAGCAGACCTGCAGATGGCGCCACATTACCCTCTCCGTCATGAGCAGTGCTTCCTGCTGTTCCTGCACATCCTCCCCTGTCTTCCATACTTTTAATGAATTCAAGCAATCATAGTGAATTCCATAGTACTAACTTTTTCCAGGGGGAAAAAAAGTGTCTCTTGGTTATAGTCAAGATTTGCAAATGTTATGCCCACTGGTAAATTGGTTAAGGGAGAGATAAAAACATTCATTGTTCTTGTTTTATGTATGTGCCATTATAAATTTTTATTTTCACATAAAGTTATAATGGTTTATTTAAATACTAGATAGTACAATATATGGGAATAATTTGTTATAATAAACTTGTGTTTACTTAGTCAAAGGTTATAAGTGCATATATAAATGTAATATTATTACTATTATTATTATTGGTTTGGGGATCACAGACAGTGAATCTAAGGGGTTGCTCCTGACTCTGTACTCAGAAATTACTACTGGCATGTTCAGGGGACCATATGGGATGTCAGGGATTGAACCTGGGCAGATCAACTGCCCTACCCACTATACTACAACTCTGGACCTTAAATGTGATATTATATAGCAAGATATAAAGAAAACCATTTAATGGCGACACAATAATGTAGAAGTAAAACTGTCTTTGGCACATTTTACCTCACTGTTTTTAATAAATGATGGCACTGAGGGTGAAGAAGCAACTTGGTCTGATTGCAGTAAGTGAAATAATACCAATCTTGAACTGAGTTGCCTCTAATCATCACTTTAAACATTTGGCTATGGTGCTCCTATCATTTTACAAATATCCATCACTTGAACTGAATTCTCTCTGGTATCTCTTTGCTTTCACATCCTTCAGAACTTTGGAGTTCAACTTGTTTGTAATATTGGTATTTTCTCTACGGCAGAGCCTGGTAAACTACCAGTGTGGTATTTGATATGCCAACAACCAGTAACAAATATAGTCCTCATTTCCATGACCTGAATGAATGATTGGAGGCTCTTCGTGTTCCTTGAGCGAGCAGATGGCCTTGGGCTACACTAGTATGAGACAGGACCTATGGAGATATTACTGGTGCTCCCTGAAGCAAATCGATGAAAAATGGGAAGACAAATGATACAAAGTGACAAAGTATCTTCTCTAAATGAGAAGCAATACGCATCTGAGCCTGTTTTATTCCAGTGAGAAGAATGATGGATCACAAAGTTAAATATGAAAATAGTATTAGGATATATCAAAATAATTGAATGGTTGGAGAATGGCCTAGCAAAATAAGATAAAATACTGTAGTCTGACTAGGTTTAGAGATAAGATTGTCTAAGCGCCATTTGGCTCCATTTCATCAGAATGTAAAGCATGGTACTGAAGAATTCTATGACATATTTAAAAATGCAAGTTTTTCACCGATCTAGAAATTAACTCTTAAGATGAAGTCATGCCTTACTATGCATTTTGATGCTAACACTTAGAAAATTCTTTAAAACAGCTCTTTTATATCTGTTCTGGTTCAAGATCCTTAGAATCACAGCCTGAAATCATGTCACTTTTCTATACCATTTTAAATATAACCTTATAAATGTAATAAGCCATCATCTTTTACATAAATCATAAAATACTGATATTTGTTAGCATAGTTAAAAACAGTGGATTTCATTTTTTTATTTATCAAGCATTCCTGTTCATTTCTGTTTGTTTCCTCAACTTTATCTCAGTGTCAGGATACTGAAGATTAGTTCTCTGAAGATAGGATTTAATGCAAAGTAAAATGAGTTCCTTTCTCTAAAATAAATCATATATTGGATTAGATTAAGAGATCAGCAGTGACTAGAGATGCATTTAGTTTGTAGTCAAATGAATAGCTCAGACAAAAAGTTATTTTCTTCAAGAATAGTCTGCTTTAATGGCATAGAATGATAAAGGACAATTTATTTCATGGTTTCGCTTAAACACACTTAGGCTTCAGTCTTGAACTCATCTCTGCATTAAATTTATCCTAGATCACTTCTCCAGAAGTGCTTTGTAAATGCCGGGAATAAAATCATGTGCTGTTGTCTCAGTTGCATTCTATTTCCTGTGTTTGTTCACAACCCAGACCGTATTATATTGAATTCAGGTTTTCATGACCTGAGTGAGTTTTTGCCCATTACATCTTTGCACAGTATATTTCTAGAAGAAAAAAGGAGGAAAAAGAGGATAATAAGGATACAGAGGAAAAGAAAGAGGGAGGAATGAGATAGATGAAGAGGAGGAGGAAGTAGAAGAGAAAGAGGAGGGCTAGAAGGAAAAGGAAAAAGAAAATTGAATTACAAAGTTTTAAAAAAGAAAAGAAAGGACAAAAGAAGAAAGGAAAGCAGGAAGGAAGGAAAGAAGGAAGGAAGGAAGGAAGGAATGTAGGAAGAAGGAAAGAAGGAAAGAAGGAATGAGGGATAGAAGAAAGAAAGTAAAGCAAAAAGGAAGGAAGGGTGGGCTGGAGTTAGGAAAGAAGGAACGAAGAAAGAAAGGAAAGAAGGAAGGAAGAAAGAACAGAAGGAAAAATGGAAGTGGAAGAGCTGGTGGTAAAAACACAAAGGGTTCTATTAGAAAAAATTCAATACAGTCTTTGAAATACATGGAATATTTTGGAAAATTGCAAAAATGTCTCATATGTTCACCATATTTAATTATTTGCTTTGTATTGTTAAAATGTTAAGACTAATAAAAGCAATATTGAATATCCTTGGAGAAATTTTTATGTCCTTAAATTCTTTTGTAACTTACTCCACTTATTTATTTTCCTCTTTAAAATCTCCACATATTTTTATAATATTAAAGAGAAGTAAAAATGGTTAGGACTTGGAAGCAGATGGAAAATGTGTAAATAAATACCTACCTCATATGTGTTATATGCATTTTAGTCACATGTTTAACTTTATAATCTATGATTTATACCACTGGCATATATTCATAAAATGTACATGTTTTCATTATTGTCATTAAATATATAAATAAGATATTGAAACTGTCCTCCACAATACAGGGAGACAAGTAATGTGGAAGACAAAATTTCTATAACAATTTTTTCATCATGTTCCAAAAGCTCTAGATATTTGTCAGCTTCTTTTTTTAGACAGATTAGTTAATTAATAAGAAGTTGAAAAGATTCATAAATGAGGCATAATTTGAAGGTAATATGTATTGTGACCTTGTCAAGGATACCAGGTCTCAGAGCCAAGTTTTTCTATAGTCCAGGCAATCTTCCATCTATTCCACAGTCAAAGTAATTTTCTCTCATGGAGATGGCCTAAAGTTCACAGTCTTGATCTTTTGCAGGTGCTTAAAGTGTCCCTCTCATTACGGTAATATGCTGTTTCAGTTGCTTCAGTGATTGTGTATATCAGCCTAATTGAGTGCTAACTGATGCAATACAGCTATAGTTACTAGAAGCTTAATTTGTTCTCTAAATACTTCCCTTGAGCTTCAGAGTCTTGCTACAGCTTTAGTATTAGAAAGTAAGGAATAGGCACACTTCACTCATATCTGATTATGGTATGCCCACCTGTTTTGTAATATGGTTCTTTCATGTTCCTTGACTCTGTAATTCTAATGTAAGTTCTTGGTTTCAGTTTTTAAAGTTTTAACTAGAATATAACTAATGTGATATAAGTGAAAAACTTTGTAAAGAAGTCAACTATTTAAAAGTTTATTACTCTATAATAAGGCATATTTTATTAATTCTGGATCTGAGATTTTCCTTTCCCTAATATACAGCAAGTATATTTAATATTTTAATTACAAAATCAAATAAAGTCTTTTAAGATCAAATACTCAGGAGACAGTATATTGGGTATGCACTTAGGTTGAATAAGTTGACCTTGGTTTATTCCCTATACCATATATGGTCTACACCATATAATGAGCCCCGCCAGGAATGATCCCCTACTAAAGAGACAGAAGTAAGATCTGAGCATCACCAGATTGGTCGAAAAACAAATATAATGAGAAACTAAAGAACAAGTGCAAGGAAAATAGTTTACAGGGCTAGCCTACGGTCTTTGTGCATGTGAAGTCTTGAATTTGATCCCCAGAGTTTCATGACTCATATGATCACTACCTATTGTAGTTTCCAGCATTAGAGTTCTGAGCAACAATGCCTCATTAGCCCCAGGCATTGAACCATGACTACTGGGGCATAGAGAATGACCCTTTGACTCCTGAGCATCGCCCTTAGTTCCCCCATCCCCAAAGAAAGAAATTCAGTAATTATCCAGTAGCAAAAGAACGTTAGACATATATAGTACACTGGGTCTTATTATATGCAATTATCTTATTTCAGAAATATCCTAAAATTCTTATCATCATCCTAAACTGTGGTCTCCAAATTTTTCTTTAATGAGTAGCTCCAATTTATCAGTAAAATTTCAATTCCTCATTACGATTTCATAGATTGCTCCCATTAAAATCTCCATTCCTTTGAATAATAGAGTTGTAACTATTATAATCATTCTTGTCCACCAGAAGCTGTATTCGAAGTCCTCCATTTTTTCCAGGGAAATAGAGAGAAAAGCCTTGCTTAAATGACTCAGGAAAGTTGTAATCCATTTGTTCTATAATAGCAAATAGTAAAAATTTGAGTAGGACATGGAAAAAAAAGAAAGCTATGTGTTACCTTCCTAACTTGCATAAATTTTAGACTTAATGAATAAGTAATGTAATATCTCAGGGAATATTCCTTTTTTTTTTTGCTTTTTTTGGGTCACACCCAGCAATGCTCAGGGGTTATTCCTGGCTCTGCACTCAGGAACTACTCCTGGCGGTGCTTGGGGGACCATATGGGATGCGGGGGATTGAACCCGGGTCAGCAGTGTGCAAGGCAAATGTCCTACATCTGGATTATTGCTCCGGCCCATCAGAGCATATTCCTAAATTTTGATTGCCAGTTCACTCAGAGGTGAATTGTTTGTCTTCTTTATAAAACTCTCTTCAAGACTGGCAAATTGTTTTCATGAAACACCATGAGTTTTTAAAAAATCTAATTTTGTTTCTCATTTAAGACTAATACAAAGTTGCCTACTTTAAAAACTATAGATAGGACTGAATACTCAAATTTCTGCTACTTGAACTTTTTAAAAAACTTTTTCTCTCACAACTGATCATAACTGGCCTATATTCAGAACAGAAAGCAAGAAAATAACATGTTTTAAAACTGCATTCCAGGTTTACTTCCAGTTATTAATTATTGCGGGCAGGGATTGCATGACCTGTCAGTGTTCAGTGGTTGCTACCACTTCTGTGCTCAAGGGTCATTGACCCAATGCTTCTCACATGCAATGCATGTACTTAGCCTGTTGAGCCATCAATTTAGCCCCAAATATACCATTATTATTAGAACACTATTTCAGGGGAATTTAAAGACTTAGTATGTCTAATAGCAGGCACTTTTGCCCAAGTTTATCTGGTTTTAAACTCAGATGATTGTTAAGATTCTAGTTCATTCAACTTGTTTGTGGAGTGTTAGATACACATTAAAATTAATGGGGTTAATTTTAGTATCTTCCTTTTAAGCACCATGTGTGGTGAGATTCTTTACTTGTGTAAGTCATGATAACTTAACTGTTCTTGCTGCTAATGATGTTATCATCTCTAGACAGTGGAAGAATGGCTACCTCAGAGGGTGCTTTCAAGGAAGTGACATTATTTGGAATTCAAGATTGAGGATTTGAGAGGCTAATAGGTTACAACACACTCCCGTGAAGCAACTTAGCACAGTCCCTCTGCCTCCCTGGGGTGGGGTTTGTCATGGCAGCATTCCCACCCTGGGAGGTAGGGAGGAGGGCAAGCAGATGCATCTCTTGGCACAGCCCAAAATCATCTTGTCTCTGGGAGGAACATCTGCCACCTTCTATGATGAGAAACTGGACTGATATTTGTTTATTTTTCATTTACTTTATTTTACTTCTCCATCACTGAAGCTTTCAACATCCCTGAGAAGAAGCCAAAGCAGCGTAAGGTGAAGAGGTATTTGTGGTTGTGTTGAGTCTGGATGCTTAACATGGGGTCACAATCCAGAGATTTCCTAGAGAGAGACTTTTAAAAGTTATTTGTATGCAGCAGACCCAGCTTCTCTGGCCCTCAAGGGCCCAGCCCAGTCTTCCTGGTTCCTACCACCAATTCTCTGATATCATAAGTTTCCCTGATGGCTCAGCAAGTGGAAGGAAAAAAGGATAGGACATTTGTTTCTAAAGTGACAGAATGCTTTCCAGGAAAGCAATCTGAAGAGTAAAATTGATTTCTGCTTCCTTCTTTCCCCCTAAAGATAGCAAAAGTCCAGAACAGAATTATTATTATGATGTGACAAAATCCAGGATGTCAGATATGAGATTAGTGTGGATGAGACAGACTACAGTCGCCTGACACAGCTGTAGACCAAACACCAGCCAGTGGTTCCAAATGTGAACTACAGCACTTGACTTAGGTGAAGATCAAGCACCAAAACTGTCATTCCAACTGTGGACCTACTATATGTATGTATCATAGATTTACATATTGGCTCTCGGTAATTTATTTTTCATAAGGACTCTACAGTTTAGGGAGAGGTGCCTGGCCTTTGCCTAGTAATTTCCAGTAGCAACTCCCAATTGTGAGAAAGAAAAAAAATTCCAAATATTTCCAAATTTCTTTTGGGTTGGGAGAGATGGGGGATGCAATAACAACTTGGTTCATAACTATTTCTTTTGCTTTCCTATATAATTTATGACAAAAGTATTCATCTAGGAGGTAAGAAAGTCAAGGTGGGCCAGTAGTTCTGGTAACCAAACTAGAATCAGCTCTTTTCTAATAAGAAGTGTTCAACTACATGATCAACTATCAACTCCATTACTTCAAGAATGGTTTTCTTAAGTCCTTTATTTTGTACCAATAGATGTTATAATCCTTTGTTTGTTTAACTTTTGTCTCAATTACATTAAATGCTCCTCCCTAGGGAAAGAGAAGAAACAGGGAATTCAGGATCAGTGAAATCCCATATTCCCTAATCGTCTGTTCTATCATCACAGCTGTGAAAATGATGCCACAATCTCAGCTAAGGAACAGGGTCATCAAGGTTCAGAAACATTCTCCTGGCAACATAGCACAGGAAGAGGAAATCCATTTGAAGACACGCCCACACACTTTCTACCAAGTAATGAACTTTAGAAGGAAAAAAATCTTCATGTTTGAATGTACATCATAGCGTAAGGCTTTTATGTTCAAGCATCGGTATGTCTGCTTTGAATCAACTTGCATCAGTTTTTCCTTCTTGTTACCTAAGTGTTCCTCTTATCATTCTTATTTCATAGAAACACTTATCATTACAGAATGACTCTATCATGGATTTATTGGGTTTATTTTTCTGCATGTCAGGCCCATCATATCTAATACTCATACTTGTTCATGAATTTGTACAGTTTATTAATGAGAGAAGGTGATACCTCTGCTGAAATTCATAGTGCAGTGTCTGCATAACTATCTCTTGGATGTCACTTAGTTGATAAGTTCCGGACAGTTAGACAACTTTCTAGAAATTCATCTTCGAGGGCATATGACTAGCTGACTTTAAGTACTCATTTTTCCCTCTTAGGTAGTGCTCCTAACCTGTTCCTTGTTTATGGTATTGAGTTCAAGCATATGTAACTGAACCCACATGCAAAATTTGAAGTGTTTTCTCATTCTGAGCGTTCTTACAAGAGAACTCATTTGTTGCATGATATTTTAAATTGCTACTCTTGAATTACAGCCATGAAATTGACAAGATTTCTCCTTTGCCCCCCACTTCCACCATCAACCCACTTGAGTGATATGTGATGTTTTTGTGAGTAAATTTAATAAGCAAATACATAGATCATATTTTATCTCTTAGAGATCAGTGGTGAGTTTCACAGAAAGCTGCATGTAATTGTATAATTGGTTCATTTTTTCCTTAGGCTTCTATCCTTCAGAAATTAGGCATAATTTAATTATTTTGGTATAGGTAGGGGTGCTGTGATTTATGGTCAGTCCAAATTTGCTGAAGAGGGGCTGGAGCGATAGTCCAGTGGCTAGGGCATTTGCCTTGCATGCAACTGGACCCAGGCTCAATCCCTGGAATCCCATATGGTCCCCTGAGCACCACCAGGAGTAATTCCTGAGTGCAGAGCCAGGAGTAACCCCTGAGCAATGCCAGGTATGACCCAAAAAAGACAAAAAAAAATTTGCTGAAGATCCTGTGGAACTCATGAAATGGCAAATGTCACAGGCCTTTTTACTCTTTCTATCCATTGTAAAATGGCCTATGTAGTGCAACGTGGCGCACAATGACTGCACGCGAAATGCTCTAAGGCACACTAAACTACCACCTAGCTACCAGGACAGCCAGGAAAATATTGTCAGTATGTGGAACTGAACCAGAGTCCTGACTAGTTAAGAGTCATTAAAGGGAGATAAGAGAAGTATTTTATCAGAAGAAGGCATGAGCCCCAAATATACCCATCCATTTTGGTTTGAAACATGAGAAGTAAATGAAATTCATCTGTAGTAGGTGACACTTGAGAATGAGGACAGCCTATAAAGTAGGATGGGCGGAGACCTCAGAGGACTTACTGATGATATTCCCTTAGTACCTGCAAGAGGCAAAGCCCAGTTTACCTTTAGAGAGTACTGTCTCACAAAATCTAGTGATGGAGTTAATGTTGATGGTCAAAATCAAGTCAAGAATGATCAGGCACAATTGGGTAGATGCTTGCCTTGCACGTGGCTGACTGGAATTGATCTATGACAACCCCTCATGGTCCCCAGAGCACCACCAGGAGTAATTCCTGAGTGCAGAGCCAGGACTAACCCCTGAGCATGGATGACTGTATCTCTACATAGAGAGATACAGACAATGGGAATGTCATTGAGTTCATAAACTCTCTGATATTTTTTTGGAAACATTGCTAGTTCATCTTTGTCTACAGGAGTCTGCCAGGTTTTATGGAGGAGCAGAAATGCCACCTCCATCTCTTAGGCTCTGACTGGACTTAAGAACATGGACATGCATTCAACCATCAACACATCTTGTTGACAGCTATGGAAACTTCATACAGAAAAGAAGATTTAAATAAAAATCTGTATAAGAAACTTTCCATTTGTCCAAGCTGGCATTTGGTTTTTTGGTCTGGAGAATTACCTTTTGGGGGCTATCGCAGACTTGTCAGCAGTTTTCTGGTTCCATTAGATGCCAGCAACTCTTTCACAGTTCCTAATCTATGGCAACCTAAATATTTCAAGGTATTTCCAGATATCTGCAAGAAGGTTGCAAAATCATCACCAGCTTTTATTGAGAGCTTGCAATCTGAATCAAACTAGATATATGGATCTATAAATTGCCACTGTACTCTCTCAGGCTTCTGGCAAAACCCAGGGAGAGATCATTGGTTAGTTAGACATAAATCCCTTTCCTCTCCAGGCCCCAGAAATGAATGTTTCCAAGCACATGGGGAAACTAGGATGAGTGTTCATTTTAAGTAATCAAAGCAGAACAAATTGCAGTAAGCAAAAAGCCCTTCTCTCTCTTTGGATTCTGTTTTAATCGTCATTGAGAAAATCAAGAGAACAAAACAGAAAGAGGTAAGACACATGGGGGAAAGCAGACTGAGAGAAAACAGGTACTGATTCTTCCATAATTGGTAGTGAGTGTGAAGAATACAATACACACTATTTACTGAGTTATCCATGGATGACAGAAGCACCCTTGAATATTTACTATGCTCACATCCAAATCCATTGTATGCTGAGAAAGATAAGTGATTTTGAGTAGATCATTTTCATTGTGAATTAACAATTTGTACTTATGAGAAAAATGGTATTTTTTAAAATAACAAGAAAATGTCTTTAATTTTTATACTTTTATATTTTTACCTAGATAAATGATAGCCACATCCTCATAATTATTCCATAAGTCTTGCTTATATCCAATTGGGAAGCTGATGACTAATGTACATTAAGAAAATAAAATCACTAGGACAAAAAGTGTACAGAATAAACATTAACTTCCCACATGAGCATTTGTATGAAACCCAAAGGTTAATAAAACATGTCTTCCCCACCTGCCTACACCCCAGCAGGGGGAGGTATTTCTTTAGGTTAAGCTTTGATGCAGATGGTCCTGTATAAATGCAAATATGTTATGCAGAACAAGATATGGCATTAATCAACACATTATCACCAAGTTATTAATGAGGTAGCCCAATTAGGACACTCATTCACTTAACATTTATTGTAGTATTTCTATATGCCAACCACTGGCTAAGTGCTGGGGACGAGAAGGAAAATTGACATGATCTCATGTGTAAGAGATAAGGTAGTTTATTAAGAAAGAGTAATGAATCTGTAAGCTGAAGTAGCAACATCATACCATTTATCTGACAATACTGATTTTCTCCGAGTTCTGTGCTCAATATTGACTTCCAGGATTGAAGTCAAAGGGTACCAGTATAGGCTGCATGTTACAATCTCCTGTGATATTCTTCTAATCTACAGATTAAAAATCTGATGTTCAATCTTATCCTAGACAAATTATACCAGATTTTCTGGGGCTCCTATAAGCAACAAAATTTGTAAATTTTCCCAGAGGATTCTGCTGTCTATAGGAGTTGGAAAAGAGTATCCTACTTGGTTTTCCTTAGAAAACTGTACGCCATGTCAAGTATTCAATTTCCCTGTTTCTCAAGGTCACTTATTCATTAGAATATAGACATCATTCTTGAAACATGATATTCTTAAAATTAATTTGGGCATTTATGTTACAATCAGGAAGCATGCATTTTAAAATATACTTGATCTAATTCATATAATGATAAGTTTAAAATAATTATGAAACTTACTGAAAATCTTAAAGTTTACTTTTCCACTTAGAATGTTTGCTATCATTTCCAAATAAGTAGAATCAATTTTCCTTGAGGAGTTCACCCAGAATCATTATGAGAGGGCCAAAACACACATCACTTTGGGAAGGAGATCAGTGTAAGGGATTAATATGCTTGTGTTACATGCTGTCAATCCTGGTTTTCATCCCTAGCACTGCATATAGCTTCCTAAACACTTCCAGGAATAACCACTGAAAACAGAATTGGGAGTAAGCCAAGAACACTACGACAACACTGTGGTTGGTACCAATACCACAAAAAAATCAAATAAAATGTTCATCTTTTTCTGTTTTTCCTGAATATACCCAGTGATGCTCAGGCGTCACTTCTGGCTCTTTACACAGTAATCATTCCTAGCAGTGCTTGGGGACATATGGGATGTTGAAGATGGAACTGGGGTCGGCAAGTTCAAGACAAACTGTTTTACCAGTTACCTGCTACAGTACTGCACCAGCCGCTGCTTCTCCTCTCTTTTTTCATGCCCCCAGACTTCTCTGGGAATTGCCTGTATTTCTAGCTGATCTGACTCGATTGGCTCACACTGCAGGGAGAGAGTCGGAAATTCCATTGGGTGTTGGAGCTGGCTTCTACAGGTCTGTGATGTGTGCATTTCCCTCAACTATAGTTCAATCATCAGTGGTGCCTTCAATTCAGCAAGCGTGAGAATGTTTATACCACATAAAATGGAAAAGACCACAAATCATAGTTTTCTTTTTTAGGATCTCTGGTAATTTGCTTTTTATCAGCAAACCACGATCATCACTCACATTCACAGAAGACAGGAGAAAAGAGTTTTTCTTTTCTTAGCATAGTGGAACAGACTGCAGAAAGTATCAAGTTAGAGTTTTTTTAAAGGTCAAAATAGGTGTAGTGAAAGAAAAAAAAGCAAACTTCTGGATTCATACAGACAAGACATTACTGTTGTTAGTATAGAAAAAAGATAGAAACAGTCTTAACATCAACTTAAAAGAGCTGCTTCTCAGTTATTCAAGGATTACTTCCAAATGCTTCAATTCATTTTAATGGCACTCATTTTCTGCCATGTAACAAAGTGCTTCCAAATTAAATCATGTTGTTTAATCTGAAGGTATTTATTTCATGGCAAAGGTTGTAGACTTTCCTGATATTGAGGAGTTAATTTACACTTTTCTTAGCAAAATATATAATAAATAATATATAATATGTAATGTGTAATATGTAATATGTAGTATGTAGTATGTAATATGTAATATGTGATATGTAATATATAATATATAATGTATAATATATAATATGCAATATATAACATGTATTGTATAATGTGAAATATATGATATATAATATATAATATATAATATATAATATATAATATATATAAAAATTCCTTTTCTATTTCTGCCATCATAGCTTGCTTTTCCTTTTTCACCTTTAACTGGAAATGGTAGATTTTTGTGATTATGTGGCTCATTTTTTATGGTTTAAATTCTGAAAATGCTTTTAGTGTACATAAAATAATATGTAACTTTTTAAGACATGTAGCAATCCCCTGGCATTCAAAATTACTTGTAATGTCTGTTGTTGGTTGTTTAGAAAAATATAGATTATCTGATTCTTGAGTGTATTACTCTGTCATGTTCTCAGACTCTCTGTCATTGCCATTCTTGTTATTTAAGCTCTTTATCAACAAAATTACTATTACTAATGTCTAGAAAATCACTTCACTTGTATCACGTGTCTTCCCGTTGTTCATTGATTTGCTCGAGTGGGCCCCAGTAACATCTCCATATGTCCTGTCACTTGCTAGTGTAGCCCAAGGGCATCTGCTCACTACATGAACATGAAGAGCCTCAAACCATTCCATCAGGCCATGGGAATGAGATCTATAATTGTTACTGGTTTTTGGCATATCAAATACGACACGGGTAGCTTGCCAGGCACTGCTGTCTAGAAAATAGTGACTATTAATGTTAGAGATTATTAACAGAAGTTAATAACAGAGGATTGTTAACAGAAGTTATTAATCAATAAAATTAAATAATATTAATTTATTTTTAAAATAACTGCATTATTGCTAACATTAAAACTATAAAAGCATTTTTGAAAAATTATGTATCTATGAAATTATCAACATAAAATTGCTTTTGCATCAAAGGGATATATCATGAAATATGCCTGGAAGATATAAAATCAGAATGGTTTTCTTTAATTGAATGTAGATATTACTGGAAGTACTTACCATAATGTTGCAGGACTCCTAAGGGCCGCTGCATCTGCTCTGGATTGCCTCCCGCAAATCACTCCTTAGATAAGGGGGTAGTCTAAATGTGGCAGTTTATCCGACCATGTATGCTGTACTAGCTGGTATAAATATTCTCCCATGCTATCACAGTCATCGTGGGACTAGCTAGATCTTACCAGCATATTAGCCTGGCCACGTAAGGACACCTAAGTAATTAGACCAGAGAGAAATGCTGTTTGCTTCCAAACAAACAAGCATGGCTCCCTGATAAAATATAAAACTACAATGAAGTAGAGGAGACTTGTGAAGGCTTGGAGAAATATTTAACTGGCATTGGTGTTGGTCTTTGGTACAGTGACATGCCATCTCAGAAACCCCCTTCTCTACATTTCAAAGGCCTTCCCAGCTCAAAACATTAGCACAGTAAAGGCCCTAGGTGAGATGCAGGGGAGGGATTACCTGAGGGCATTGGACCCTCCCTGCTTTCCATAACAATGGGAGGAAGGTCTGAGTTGCGGGGGAGGGGGTATAAACTTGCGGGTTCCCGCTCTCCCGGGGCTTCTTCTTCCCGGTGGGATCTCGCCTTGTGAGCGGTTTATCCCCCTTGGAAATTTTACACGTGGTGGTCCGCCATCTTGGTCTACACGTGGCTGGGGTTCTAGCCTGGAATCCTAAGCATCGGGTTTTTCCTTTTGCTGATTTGTATGCCTGAACCTGTGATAAGTAAAGCCTTTTAAAACCGCATTGGATTCCTGAGTGTTCATCCATTCCTCGCCAGCCCGGAGGTAGAAGGGAACTTCGCTTCCCGGCACTGTCGGGGACCCCAGCGGAGTGCCCGACACCATAATAATTAGGTAAGAAAAAAGACGTTCATGGTATCCAGATAGGGAAAGAAGCCAAACTTACTATTAACAGATGACATGATGCTATACCTAGAGAACCCTAAAGTCTCTACTAAAGAGCTAGTAGAAACAGTAGATATGTATAATAGAGTGCCAGGTTACAAAATTAATACACAAAAATCAATGGCTTTCCTATATGCAAATAATAAATGAGAGCAAAATGAAATTAAAAAAAGAAAAATCCTGTTCACTATTGAGCCTCAGAAAATCAAGTACCTAGGGATCAGCTTAACTAAGAATGTAAGGGACTTGTACTTAGAAAAACTAAAACGCTCCTTAAAGAAATGAAAGAGGACATGAAGAAATTGTAACACATCCCCTGCTCATGGATTGGGAGGATCAGCATTCTACTTCTTAGCATCTATCCCAGAGATTCTTTACCAAAAAGACATTTGTTCCTCGACATTTATTTCAGTGTTGTTCACAATAGCCCAAAAATCTGGAAGCTATCAATTGTTCAAGAACAGATGACTGTAAAAGAATCCATGGTTTATATGCAGCGTGGATTTCTACTTGGAAATTGAAAAGACAAAAATCCCAAAAATGCAACTTGCCGCTACATGGGTGAATCTGGAGAAGCATATGATGAGTGAAGTGAGTCGGAATTAGACAGATATTGCTCTCTCTCTTTCCGATGTGGCATACAAAGAAACATGAGGAAACAAAAAAATGGCCTAAGGCAACAGAATTTGAGACATGGGCTACATAATTAAGCTTATAATAGCTTGGGGAGAGATGAGGGATGTGAAAATATTGTGGAGGGAAGACACTTGTGGAGAGCATGGTTGGAAAGTTTTATGTAAAATACACTATTATTAATTCTACTATAAATAAAAGTGCTCTGAATTAAAAATATTTTTAATTATTGCAGAACATGAATGCCAGCTGCTTTGGAAACAAAGAAATTATGAATGATTGTTTTTAATATTGAAGTTTCTGCACAATCATATCATGGTTCTTAAGGATGAAAAACTCAAATGTTGTTTGCATAAAGTAATGAAAACACCATATAACTCAAACATTGCATTACATACATTTAGCTTCTGGTTTTTTTTTTTTTTTTTTTTTTGGTTTTTGGGCCACACCCGGCAATGCTCAGGGGGTTACTCCTGGCTCTGCACTCAGGAATCACTCCTGGCGGTGCTCAGGGGACCATATGGGATGCCGGGATCGAACCCAGGCTGGCACAGGCCGGCCGCGTGCAAGGCAACGCCCTACCCGCTGGGCTATCGCCTCCAGCCCCATTTAGCTTCTTATTAGTGAAAGAATGTAATTCATTTTGTTCTTTCAAGGCTATAGGAAGAATTTTACTGAGATTATAATTTTTATACTTGAGTGCCTTCCATTTTAGAGCAGTTATTTATTTTTTTGTTTGTTTGTTTTTCTCTTTTTTATTTATTTTTTATTTTTTTTAAAGTATTTAATTATACCACCGTGAGATATACAAATACAAAGATATACAATTAAAAAGTTCATATTTGGGTTTTGGTCATAAAGTGTTCCAGCACCCGTCCCTCCACCAGTGCCCATCTCCCACCACCAACGTCCCGGTTCCCTCCCCCTTCCCCAGCCCCCCTCTATGGCAGGTTCTTTATTTCTTTCCCTTTCTCTCTCTTTCTCTTTTCCTTCCCTTCCAGACTATGGATTACAGAACATACATTAAGAGGTTGTCATGTGTATCCTTTTGCCTCTATTTAATGTAGAGCAGTTATTTAAATGGTATGTGTATACATGCTAACACGCACATGTAAGTACAAATCAAGTATACATTTCTTTTGTAGTTTTATGGCTTTTTTCTCCTTAAACAAAGGATGCATAGAGGGTCCCAGTTCACTATGCTGTCAGAAATCACAGCCCAACAAATAGCCGTCACAGAGAAAACTCATAACTGGATATATGAACCGGGTGATGATCTACCTGATTGTTAAGTACTTCTACAATTGAATGCATATTTAAGCAAATTTACTAGAAGTAATTTTAAAGTAATAAAGACATATTGTATCATGTTGAAATTTTTGTACAATTGACAAAACAGTCAAGTTAAAATCCATATAAAAATGTACCACCAGAATCATTAATTAAACCCTTTTTTAAAGGAAAATCAACCCTTTAATTTCCAGTTGTAGACATATACAGATTTGTGCTGCTGATTAAATAATACTGAAAAAAATGTCCTCTTCTAGAGTCTATCACATAAAATTGTGAAAACCTTGAGCTTTGCATATTGAAGGGCTATAATGATTGGATGCAGAATATTAGAAATAAACTTGAACAAAAAAATATCCATAATGAAGTAACTGTGATCTTGGCAAATAAAAATATTTATAATAAGTTTTTCTCTTTATAATTAAAATGTACTATTGAAATTACCAAATATGAGGCTACATTCCTACCATAAGTGAATTTGGACAGAAAATCTCAATACTGTTTGCTATTATGACATTTTGTGCAAAACACTAGTTAGTGTTTCTGTACACAAAATGAATACTATAATAATTACTCATATAGTTGTATACTTCATGTATAAGTGCTTTGTTTCATAATTTGCATATTGTAAAATTTAAATGTAATATAGATATTATATTTAAATAAGAGTATAAAATTATTAAAGGATCCATTACATATTTTGGACTAATTGCTGTTCTAATATTTTCAATAAGAAGCCGTTTATATGTTTCTTTTAAGCTCTGATAGTTTAAGAAAGCTCCAGAGAGCATTTGATTAACTTGATTGCCTGAATTAGGCAAAGTGAAAAAAAAGTTGAGGTTCTGGAGAGTTATTTGAATGTTTAGATCCTAAAAAGCTCTTTGAATGTATAACTTTAGAGAGCTGAGCATAAGTATACAATAGTTGAAAGATAAAAGCAAAAAAGTGAGTTGATTCAAAACTAATCTGACAATGAAGAACAATCATTAGAGGTCGATGGCTATCAAGATACTGCAATTGAGTTGCAGAGACCCTCTAAGATCAGGAATTGATATTTAATATATTTAAAAGCTAGCCATTACTGAGGATAAGAGTGTCATGTCAAATACCTTGAACAGAGCCAGAAAAATAGGAATCAGCAAAGTATCTGAGGAGACAAAAGCAGAGTGGTTTGTTATCGAAAGCAGAAAGGGTTCTTCTAATCCTGGTATCTCTCTCACTGTTCCTGTGCCTGCTTGCTCCCCATAATTGGAATTCCACCCAAAATCCTCGAAAGGAAAAATACAAGACTGTGAGAGTCAGCTTGTCAATTATCAAGTAGAAATGCAGTGACTAGTTCAATTTGTTTTGAAATAAACGCTTATTTCTACTATACCTAATCTTCAGGAAAGAAAATATTTCACAATGGAAAAAAAAGAAGAAAAGTGGTGAAATCCAAGTGGAAAAATACATTAGACCAAAAAAAGCAGAGGTCAGAAAAATAAGGTACATATTTTTTGGGATAATATCAAGTTTCACTTCTCTAGAATAAAAATTTTGAGGTCTCAGATAATGAGACACAGATATTTTCCAATGCATCAGACAGTATATGACATGCACTGTGTCCTTACGTGATTGGTATTGCAGCAGTAGTATAATAGGTCAGTATTATAGCCATTATGTTAAATACTTGGAATTAAACTTTATAAAGTTAAACATTATACTCATGTATTTACAATCAAAGGTGATATGCAGACATTATCAGGTCATCTAAGTAGAAATAGTGCTCTTACAGTAGGTTCTGATCACACAGATGCAGGTGTATGATAAATGCTGCTACATTAAAGAAAAAATTGTTTATTCAGCATCTTCTTATATTCTGAGGTATTAAAATAAAAATACACCATGGAATGTGTGAATTCTTAAAAAAAAGATATAACTGTGTGCCCTCAACTTATACCACTCACCATTGACTTTTCTACATATATATTAGCAAGTGCTTAAAGTACCACCCAGTAGTACGACAGCTATTTAGTTTAGGTAGACCATTCTGAATTCAATTCTCACTTTTCCACAGGTGCTAACTTCTAAATCCCTGATCAAACACAACTGTTAATTAAGAATACTCAATATAATTCTCGCCTCCATCATGTGTTAACACCAAACTCCCTGATCAAACTGAATTCTGGTATCATCTCCCCAATATCTGTTTTCCTGCTAAGATAACAATTTCTCACAGTGAAGTGAATAAATATTACATTTTCTCTATTTGGGAGTAATTGTATTAGTTGTTAAATTTACCATAGTAGTCTACATAGAGATCAATTTTATGGAAAATATAACAATCATAAGGCCATGAAGAATAGACTTAGGCACAACATTTAGCTAGAGGAGATTTTGTTTTTCCCTCAATTGCCCTTCTAATATTCTTAATGGAATGTCTAGAAAACGATAGCGAGGGAAATTTGGCAGAATTGAATTTGGGTAAGTTATTAAAAATAAGTATATAAATATGAGATGTTACTGGTGCCCACTCAAGCAAATCGATGAACAACGGGAAGACAAGTGACAAGTGATATAAATATGAATGCCAGAGATTTATTTTTTGCTGTCATTTTCAAAATTCAAATAACCTGACAAGAAAAGCATGAATAGAAGTTACTTTAGAGAATTTGAGTCTGATTTAACAAAGTAGGGAGAAATTTGGCATTAACTGTTTAACTATTTGACTTGAGCTTGTAGGCCACTACACTTTCTTTGGTGTGCAACAAAAACTACGTTGGCCCACTTGACATTCTTCACCAACATAAATCCTCAGAGCTACCTCTATAGCAGGAACCATAAGCCTATACCCTACTCAGATAGAGATAGGAAGGGTTAAAAATATCAGTATCTTGTACCAGATTTTTTTCTTTCCTGTAACCATGTAAAGCAGAGCTTAATTAATTTATTTTAATTCTTCAATTCACAATTTTCAGTAGCTCTACTAGGTACTAGTTATAAAATAATATTGGAAATAAGGCAAAAAGTAAAAAATTACTTTGACCTCAGAAACAAGGAAGGAAAGTAAGCTTATAACATCTAATGTCTCTCTGAATGTCAAAATGAGACAGAAAATAATTATACCAGAAAGAATATGTGAAATAATTCTGAATTTTTTGGAATGCAATATTATTTAATAAGTTAGAGATGCTGACAAGTATATTATAGGACATTCTAGAACAAGCTTCAACAAACATGTGGAATCATTACTTTGTGTGGATGTTCCGTAAAACATAATTTTAGTAAGATACAGAGGGTAATTAAGCAGTGGTACAAGTTAATAACTGGAAAAGAATTGGTCGTTTATGGTTCTAAATTTCAACTTACTTAAATTGATAAGGGTTTGATATATAGTTTTTTATGAATTTTATTATAGTTGAGTTTTGGAAACCTTATGCTTTTCCACATACAGATGAAAAACAGGATTAAAAGATGATATATTCTGCAAATGCTGAGAAAAAGTTAGGTATTTATATGTAAGCATGGTACTATCTGAGAAGGAATTAGAATGATCAGTGGTTAGTTCCTACTGATACATACTCCTTTGCTGTCCTTTTAATAAAACCATAAACATAGTTCACAATTTAATGAAAATTTCCTTATTTAAAAGTAATAGCATATTTGTTTTATAATTAAAAATCGTGTAGAGAAGAATTTTTAATTATTTATTTCATAAGTTCCAAATAAAGCAAAAGGTCTATGACCCTCAGGTAAATCAAAGTATTTGAGTAATTATTGTTCACATGAATATGTGGTGATAACTTTTTAGAGAACTAACAATTTTTACTATTGTTTCTATTCTAAGTTGGATTTATTTTCATCTATTTATCATATGCACAATTTCTAGTAGACATATTTATAAAACCTTGAGAAAAACCTGTTAATGCACTCTATTTATCTAATCTGTTAGTTACTCTGATTACATTCACAAAAAGAGATATAGTAAAGTATCTGAGAACACCTAATAACTCCAATTCAGGCTACTGTTCTTTATTTAGTAAATAACAAAATCAAACTGAATTTTAGTACAATTCACACATTAAATTCTAATATTGTTATTCTACTGTTCATTTATCCTAACTTCACCTTTAATTCATATATATGTAGATATGGTTTCTCCTCTGCCGGGTGTACCTGTGTCTTAGGCTCAAGCATTCCTGGGTTTGAAATACTCTCCTCTGAAGGGCGGGTCTCTGCAGGGCGGGTCCTTGTAGGCTGGGTTTCTGACAAGCTGGGCTGGAGACTGGATTAATCTGTGGGCTGGAGACTGGATTAATATGCTGTGGGGAGATCTTACCAGCTGCAGAGTGTGGATTGTGACACAGATCGCTGCCAGCAAGGTGTGGGGGTTTCTCTGGGCTCCTCCGAGGCTCCATCGGGATGGAGAAACCAGCTTTCCGGCGCTGGCGCGGACTTACCTCCAAACTACGACAAATATTGTACCCACCCCTCTGAGAGAGTCCCACAAAGTAATGAGAATATAGTGCCCGCATAGCAGAGCCTAGCAAGCTGTCCGATGCATGTTCGATATGCCAAATCCAGTAACAAAAATGTTTATTTTCCTGACCCCGAAAGAGCCCTTAATACGGCAGCAGTAATAAAGGCAAACAAGCAGTGCCTGATAAAATTTCAAGGCTGTCCTAGGCTGCCAAAACGAAGAAGGACTAAAATGACTGTCTGTACTTTCAATGCACGTACACTGGCAACGGAAGCATATATTGAGGATCTGATGCTGCAAGCAAGAAAGATCAAGTACGACATCATTGGTCTGACTGAGACGAGGAGGCGCCAGTCGCATCATGCTGTATTTGACACCGGAGAAGAATTGTTCCTTGGAACATGTGATGAAAGAGGCGTCGGTGGCGTTGGTGTCCTTGTCAACACGAACATGGCTGTCAACATTGATTCATTTGAATGCCTAACAACCCGAATAGGACGATTACACTTGAGGAGATGTGGCCCACTGCCAGCAATTTCTATCTTCATTGTCTATGCACCAACATCCACATACAAAGAAGATGAAATTGAGAAATTCTACATGGAATTGGAGGAGTTCTATAAAAAAGATCACACCTTCTACAAGATCATAGTCGGCGATTTTAATGCCAAGATAGGACCGAGAAGATCGGCTGAAGAACTCCACATCGGGACCCATGGCCTAGAATGGAACGAACAAGGTGAGAGACTATGAGTTCATCATGTCCACCAAGACTATTCATGGGAACTCACAGTTTCAGAAAGCTGAAGTGAAACGTTGGACATGGGAATCTCCTGGCGGACAGTTCCACAATGAAATTGACCACATCATCTTCAATCGACGGTTTTGTCTGACCGATGTTGCTGTCGTCCCCAAATTCCACACAGGATCGGACCACCGTCTCCTTCGTGCAAAATTCTACTTCCCGCAACGGGAGAAAAGGCTGCAAAGTTTAAGAAGAGAACTCCCAGAACGACCACCAACTGGGAACTCTTTGGCACCATTGCGGCAACATGGGAAGATACCATCATTGATGACATTGATGAAGAATACAACCGACTGGTTCAGCACCTCCATGATTGTGCGAAGAATGCCGAGAGAGAGAAAGACACAAAAGGACGCTTGTCTTCAGGAACTCTTGAGCTCATTCGCCAACGTGGCATGACGCAAGCCTCAGGAGACCTAATGCTAACGTCCAAGCTTGCTAAGCAGTGCAGAGAAGCGATAAAAGACCAATTATGATCACCTTTGTAATTGTATGTTTCCCTGTGGTATAAAAAAAAAATTTAAAAAAAAAAAGAAATTTAAGAAAGGAAAAAAAAAAAAAGCAGACCTCAAAGACAGAAGAGCAGAAATACTGGAAGATGCAGCAGAAGCCGGGAAAAGTATTCGCACTGCCCGTCTGTCCTTCGCCAACTATAAGACCAAGATGACTGCCCTCCAACGCCCTGATGGATCTATCACATCTTCCAGAAAGGCAATGGAGAAGATTATCCAGGACTTCTACTCAAATCTCTTTGATAGCCACATCCACCTGCCCACATACCAAATTCCACAGGATGGATATGTCATTCCCAACGTTCTCCCTTCTGAAATCCGACATGCCATCTCATCGGTAAAGAAGGGAACAGCACCAGGCCCAGACAAAGTCAGACCCGAACATCTGAAAAATCTGCCGTCGGTACTCAACAATACACTAGCTCGGCTCTTCACACGCTACCTGTCCGAATGCAAGGTGCCCTCCCAATGGAAAACCAGCAGGACAGTTCTACTGTTCAAGAAGGGAGACATTCATGACATCGGCAACTATCGCCCCATCTGCCTGTTGTCTGTCATCTACAAGCTGTTTACACGAGTCATCCTGAACAGGATTAGCAGAACACTAGATGAAGGTCAACCATGCGAGCAAGCAGGTTTCCGGAAAGGATTCAGCACAATCGACCATATCCACACAGTAACCAAGCTCATTGAGGTTTGTAGGGAGTACAAGATGCCACTCTGTCTCACGTTCATTGATTTACAGAAAGCCTTTGATTCTGTGGAGACTGAAGCAGTCATCGAAGCCCTAGTCAAACAGGGTTTTCAAACCCAATACATCAAGATCCTTCGTGAGCTGTATTACGGATTCACCACCAGGATCTCACCATTCTACAAAGAAGTGATCATTGATGTCAAAAGAGGGGTTCGACAGGGTGATACCATCTCACCAAAACTCTTCAGTGCCACCCTCGAGAACATCATGAGACAATTAGAATGGGAAGGAATGGGAGTGAAGATAGATGGTCGGCAACTACACCACCTCCGCTTCGCTGATGACATCGTTCTAATAACACCAAACATTAGCCAAGCTGCACAAATGCTGGCTGACTTTGACCGAGAATGTGGAAAGGTAGGTCTACAGCTGAATCTGAAGAAAACTATGTTCATGAGAAATGAACTAGTTCCAGAGGCCCCATTCACTCTCAATGGAACAAACATCTCTGAATGCAGCAGTTATGTGTACCTAGGTCGAGAAGTCAACATGATGAACGACCTAAAACCTGAGCTGCGCAGGAGGAAGAGAGCGGCATGGAATGCCTTCAAAGGCATCGAAGAAATAGCTAAAAGGACAAAGAACCTCCGGCTCCGGGCACATCTCTTCAACTCCACCGTTCTCTCTGCATTAACATACGCCTCAGAGACCTGGGCCCTACGAAAGCAGGATGAGAATGCTATTCGGGTCTCCCAGAGAGGCATCGAAAGAGCTATGCTTGGAATATCACGTCTCACTCAAGTGAGAGAAGGAATCCAGAGTTCTGACCTCCGTCGCTATTCCAGAATCAGGGACGCTGTCTCGTTTGCCAAGGCATCGAAAATCAGATGGGCTGGACATGTAATGCGATTTGGAGACAACCGCTGGACTAGAGCCGTTACCGACTGGATCCCACGGGATGTCAAAAGATCACGTGGCCGCCCACCTCCAAGATGGTCAGACTTCCTTGTTAAGACCCTGAAGGAACGGTTTGAGGCTCTTCATATTCCTGAATCAACCAGATGCCATTGGGATACATTGGCAAGTGATAGGGTCCAATGGAAATGTTACTGGCGCCGCCGCTGCAAATCGATGAATAACGTGGATTCAAGTGATCAAGTGATCAAGTGATATGTAGATATATTTTTCATTTTGTCACTTATATCTCATTTTTAAATAGATAGTCATAGAACTGATGTTACATTTGAAATGAACCAAATTTGGTAGATTGAAGTTCTGCAATGCAATTTTACTATTTTATAAATAACAGTGTTACGGGTTAGATCCACAATTAAAAACAAGTCTTTGGAATTGAAGCATGTTTACTGAGGTCAATTTCATTGCATCTCTTACCACACACATAATTATTATTAAAGTCAACAATATTTTAGCTTTTTTGTCATTAAAAAGGTCATAGATAATCAAAACTAACTATAAGAAAGGCATGAATATTATATTGGAAAAAAGTTCTTGCAAGTTATGTTATTTGGTATGCATATTATCCTACTATTTGGTAAATAATCTTGTCACTAGAACCAATTGACATATCTAATATAATGGTTTTCAACTGGAATTGCTGTTGTATCTGAAACCACAGATGGTACGGTGGATTATCAGATGGGGGATTGTCGGGCGCTCGCCGGGTCCCCGACAGTGCCGGGAAGCGAAGTTCCCTTCTACCTCCGGCCGGCGAGGAATGGATGGACACTCAGGAATCCGATGCGGTTTTAGAAGGCTTTTACTTATCACAGGTTCAGGCATACAAATCAGCAAAAGGAAAAACCCGATGCTTAGGATTCCAGGCTAGAACCCCAGCCACGTGTAGGCCAAGATGTCGACCACCACGTGTAAAACTTCCAAGGGGAATAAACGCTCACAAGGCGAAATCCCACCGGGAAGAAGAAACCCGGGAGAGCGGAAACCCGCAAGTTTAAACCCCCCCCGCAACTCAGACCTTCCTCCCATTGTTATGGAAAGCAGGGAGGGTCCAATGCCCTCAAGTAGTCCCTCCCTGCATCTCACCTAGGGCCTTTACTGTGCTAATGTTTTGAGCTGGGAAGGCCTTTGAAATGTAGAGAAGGGGGTTTCTGAGATGGCATGTCACTGTACCAAAGACCAACACCAATGCCAGTTAAATATTTCTCCAAGCCTTCACAAGTCTCCTCTACTTCATTGTAGTTTTATATTTTATCAGGGTGCCATGCTTGTTTGTTTGGAAGCAAACAGCATTTCTCTCTGGTCTAATTACTTAGGTGTCCTTACGTGGCCAGGCTAATATGCTGGTAAGATCTAGCTAGTCCCACGATGATTGTGATAGCATGGGAGAATATTTATACCAGCTAGTACAGCATACATGGTCGGATAAACTGCCACATTTAGACTACCCCCTTATCTACGGAGTGATTTGCGGGGAGGCAATCCAGAGCAGATGCAGCGGTCCTTAGGAGTCCTGCAACAGGGGATAGGGTGCTACTAGCTTATAGTGAGAATAGGAGGCTCAGATACATGGAATGTTACTCAATAAAGATTACCACCCCAACTACTTGCTCACACACAGAAGAATGATTTGTCCTATAACATCAATTGTGATGTTTGAGAAATGCTGCTTGAGCTGTTAGGAAAAATGAAGTTATGAAATTTACCTATGAATGGATGGACATGGAAAGGATCATGTTGAGTGAAATTAGTCAGAAGGAAAGAGAGAGATGTAGAATGACTGCATTTATTTGCATGACATAAATATATCAGGTGGTCTTACCAAAAGTGGAAATTACCACAAACATGTGGGAGTCAGAGGTTAGTTAAGACAGAGAAGGGAACATGTGTGAATAAATGTCGAAAGGGCTGATACCAACCTAGAACTGAGAGAACTGAGCATACAATACAGGCAAAAAATACACATAATGGCTTCTTAGTGCATGTAGTGCAACCCACAATGTGTAAGAGAAGGAAAAGAGAGAGAGGGAGAGAGAAAAGAAATAAAGAACCAGCCTTTTAGGCAGGCTATGAGAGGGGAGAGGGAATTGGGGACATTGGTGATGGGAAATGGGCACTGGTGGAGGGCGGGTGCTGGAACACTATGTGACTGAAACCTCTAAACATGAACAATGTTGTAATTGTATATCTCATGGTGGTATAATAAAATGTTTAATAAAAATGAAATTAAATGAAATAAAAAATATAAAAATCCCTAAGCTGACAAAAATTAAAAAAAAATAAAGCACCTGCTATGGAGGCGGGCTGGGTGAGGGGGGAACTAGGTCCGTTGGTGGTGGGAGATGGGCACTGGTGGAGGGATGGGTGCTGGAACACTGTATGACCAAAACCCAAATATAAACCTTTTAATTGTAAATCTTTTTAATTGTATATCTCACGGTGGTATAATAAAATACCTAAAAAATAAAATTAAATTAATTTGGCTATGGAAAAAAAGAGAAATTCTGCTTCAAAATGATAGCTGTGGTCATAGGCACTATTTCTTAATTGTGTCAACTTGATCTTCTTTAATTTATATTGCTTATCCAAGGAATATATTTTAAAGAAATTAATTTTATTTTGCAATCATTTGTTTCTTCATTTAAAACATAAATGATTAAATCTAGAATTATTCCTCATGTTTGAAGTGCAGAGATAAATTAGACTAACTTTACCTTTAATAAAGTTATAGAATATTAGGCAATACAGGTAAATAAATAGGTACCAGGCACTAGATTCAAAATCTCATAGGACAGGATGACATGTTTCTATTATGGAGGTTGAGGGAGTGGTACTAGATGACAGAGCTGGAAAGACATAACTAAACCACATTATGAATGATTTTTTCTTCCGTGACAAACTATATATGCTTCATTTCCTAGACCAAGGAGACAGACTTAAAAGGTTTTTAGCAGGTAGTAATTATAAAATATGTATAATTAAAAAAATTTCTAGTAGCATATTATTTGTGACAGAAATAACATGCAAAAAGAAGGGCTCCAGCTCCACGGCAGAGTGCCTGTCTTGCAAGGCCGTTGGACCTCTTCAGATGCGTCACACTGTATTCATACCCTGCAAGCAAAGATATTTGGAGTCCCAGTCACTACAGCAGAATGCCACCCAGGGACCAATGCCCAGAGAGAGAGAGACAGAGACAGAGACAGAGACAGATACAGAGAGACAGAGAGAGGGAGAGAGAGTAAGAGAGAGAGGGAGAGGGAGAGAGAGAAGTGAAGTGGGTAATACAAAAAAAGCAGTAGTAGACATTGAACAGAACAAAAGAAAATGAGGTTAAGTGAAGAATAGAGTGAAGCCCTATCTTTGGCCAGTATGGATATAGAAAAAATAGGATGTTTCATAACTGATTCATAAGTAATAAGGGAACAAAGAGAGGAATCTTGCTATTTCTACATTGCTGGGTAGGAAAAAGAGGTGCTCATAGTAAGAAAAGAGAATGAAGAGAAAAAACAGCAAGATCAGTTAGACTAGCATAGGTGTGTTGCCTGGTGTTTACAGAATTGGAGAGAAGCCATTTGAAGAAGAAATAATAAAAAATTACCAATGCACAAATTTAGTTACTGGAACTGGTCAGTCATAACACAATAAAACATGAAGTCTCATTAGGTTAAGGTCTAGTCTCTCTGGGATTTGATCTTATTAGAAATATGGACGTCCTTTAGGTTTTGATAGATGGATCTAGAAACCATATGTGAGAGAAGTCTAGGTGGGAGATATGGATGGAACACACACAGGCCCTCAGGATAAAGTGGCTGCTAAATAAATAAAAATACCTATTTTCTCTTTGGTTTTTAATATTATGATAACCTCTCCAAATGTCTCACCTCAAATGTCCCTCTCACTTATTTGATATAAGAGGAAAAAGTAAGTTTTTAAAGGTTTGCTCGTAATAGCATTACAATTGTGTTATGAGTCCTAAATTTACAGGAACAATTTCTATTTTTAACTAAGATTTTCAAAAAATGGTACTATATTTAATGTTTACTATTTATAATTTTGTATACTGAATTACAAAATTTTAGACCTCATTCCCATGACCTGATGGAATGGTTTGAGGCTCTTTATGTTCCTGGAGCAAGCAGGGACCCTTGGGCTCTACTAGCATGAGACAGAACATATGGAGATGTTACTGGTGCCCGCTGAGCCAATCAATGATGAACGGAAGACAGTGATACAGTGATACTGAATTGGCCAAATTTTACAGAAAAGTGACACCTTTCTCAATTCATATTTGATCAGCTCTCTTGGTTTGTTATATAAGTTAATATCTCTGTATATTTATACACATATATGTAGTTACCCATATTCAAATGAATAATAAGCATATTCATTAACTCACAATGGCTTGCAGTGCACATGTCCTTAAAGTAATGTTAAATTCAAAAAGAAAATGGAATTAGTTGAAACTTTTAAGATAAGCATATAGTTTTAAAGTCAGATATGCTGTTGCTTTTGTCTTAATCAGATACATTAATTTAAAAACGTTAGAGTGGCTGGAGATATAGTATAGATCTGGCAAATTTCTTTCACATGGCCCACCCTGGTTTCATCCTTAGCAACACATATGGTCTCTCAAATCATATCTGGGTGACTCCAAAAATAAGTGCCCGAGAACAGAGGACTGACTAAAGAAACTGTGGTACATCTACATGATGGAATACTATGCAGCTGTCAGAAAAGATGAAATTATGAAATTTACCTGCAAATGGAAGGACATGGAATCTATCATGCTGAGTGAAATTAGTCAGAAGAAAAAGGACAGATATAGAATGACTGCATTCATCAATGGGATACAAATACATACCAGTGTTTTACTAAGGGTGGGAAATAATAATGTCAAACTAGAACTCACCATTTAATACACACAAAGTGACTTACATGATAAACCCTAAATATCTGCAGGGCTAGCTTCAATGTGTAAAAGAAAAGGGGGAGAGCTGCAGAGACAGAGTCAGAGACAGAGAGAGACAGAGAGAGAGAAAGAGAGGAAAAGGGGTTCCTGCTATTGAGGCAGCCTGGGGGTTGGCGGAAGGGGGTGTGGGTACACTGGTGGTGGGAATGGGGCAGTGGTGGAGGGGATGGGTGCTGGAACACTGTATTACCAAGATCCAATTATGAACATGTTTGTAATTGTATGTCTCACGGTGGTATAATAAAAAAATTTAAAAGTAATAATTAATACAGAAGAAAAGGAGGCATAGTTATCCTTCACTTTCAGTGTATAAAAATCATGTAAGACTTCACGATGGAATAAGAAAGCTTTTGGCCCTTGTTTCTACCTCAAGTACTGGGGAAGAAGGCACTTGAATAGAGAAGGGAACATGATGACAAAGATAGTAAAGATAGTGGGGAATGTTCGCTCTGGATAAGAACTGCCTGCTTAAAAATAGGTAAAGGAGCAAACATGATAACCCCTCAGTATCTGTATTGCAAACCATAATGCCCAAAAAGGAGAGGAGAGAGAGAAAGGGGGCGGGGGGAGAATATTACCTTCCATTCAGGCAATCTGGGGAGGGGGTGACAGGAGGGAAATGAGAATTTGGTGATGGAAACCCTAATATTAACAGCGTTGTAACTGTATGTATCTCACAGTGATTCACCTAAAAAGAAAGAGAGAGATGGAGAGGGAGAGAGAGAGAGACAAAGACAAAGATAGAGACAGAGACAAAGACAGAGACAGAGAGAGAATCAGAACTTTTGGCAGAATATTCTTGTCTGGCCTCTGAAACTGGATTACAACCCCATATGGCGTCATATAGTTGCAATAATAGCAATGTTGTATTTCTTTGGTGAAAATCTATTATGAGTAAAATACTTTAAGAGTGTTATTCTTGTGTCTAATACCTGAGATAAGCAAAGCTGCATTTCAATTAATGCATCCAGAACATTGTAAAATGTATGTTGGCATGTGATAAAATAATATTGTGCTTGTTCTGTATTTGACTGGGAACTTTAAATTTTTTGTGTTTTCTTTGGGGTTTTTTTTTTTTTTTTTATTTGCTTTGGCATTTGAGGCACATTGGCTGTGTTCAGAACTTACTGCTTGCTGGCTCTGCACAGGGGCAACTTAGTGCACAGGGGCTCATAGGCAACACTGGGAAATGAGCTCGTGTCAGATTAATGCAATGTGAGCATCTTAACCCTGTTCGTTGTCTCCAGCCTGATCAGGACACTTCAAAGACAAAACTATTATAGTATTCATACTAGGAGTAACTTGTTCTTTCTGAGTTGATGACTATAATGGGGGGACATTAGGGATTATCAGTCTCAGCATTTTTCAACCCAAAAAAATACTCACTGATGAAACACACTGAATCAGAGAGTCTTGAACTGTTGGTTCATCATCCTTATATAGCAGAAATCCTACTTCTGTCTCAAATTCTGAGATTTACTTCAAAGTTTGAACCTTACTGATGTTTTTTTTCTCAAAGAGCTAAGTCTATGGGCTTGTTCCATGCTAGAGCAGTGCCTATTCCTTGCCTTTCTGTGTTAGCCACACAGAGTGACACACTGAGATATATGGGTCCTAGAGGGAGCCTCCTCTCTTCCTCTCCACGGGGCACACCTAGCAAACCCCTGTAATTAGGTACTCACACGCCTGCTTAACAAATAATCATTGTGATTCAGAGGTGTGAAATCTGCATAATGATATTAATAATAACCTTGCTTCTGGTCTAAGATCTCTCTTGCTACTGGTTCATTCTGATGATGAGCCCTAAGTGGATAGCCTAGTGTTATTATGAGCCATCAAAGAATTTCTGCCTGCTTGATGCCCATGAAAAGAAAAGTGCAGAAAGAAAGCAGTGAAATCAGACAAGTGCAAAATTAAATATCTACTTATTTTCCAATGAGCATTTAGAAAATAGTCCCATTTGGGATTTTTTTTTGGAAGGTTAGGGGAGTTGGGGGTATACTTTAGACAGTGCTGGGTGTATTCCTGGCAATGAGTTTAGGTGTGACTCCAGGTGGTTCTCAAAGAGACTGCTTTCTGAGTCTGCCCCAAACTCTGCTAATGTTTTTCAGCTGGACATGAGGTCCTTCAGACCTCAGTTTCCAGCAATGTGTTTCGGAGAACAGAGTGACTTCTTTGACATAAATAAGTAGGCATCATCTATGTCTCATATGTAATGTTCTGCCTGTGAGAAGTTTTCAATAAATGCTGTTTGCAGATGACTGTTAGTACATTCTTCTTTATAGACAGTTTGAATCTTTGTGGATAACACATGGAGATATTTAGACAGAAGAAGGATCTGTGGTGTGTGAGTGTGTGTAGCGAGTGAATTATCTATGTATGGACACTGTCCTCATATAAAGAAAATAATAACTGCAGAACATTCCCTGTTATGGGTTATGGTTAAGATTCACTTAGACAAGTTTACAAACAGGGTGTTCAAACCCAATACATCAAGATCCTTCATGAGCTGTATTACGGATTCACCACCTGGATCTCACCATTCTACAAAGAAGTGATCATTGATGTCAAAAGAGGGGTTCGACAGGGTGATACCATTTCACCAAAACTCTTCAGCGCCACCCTCGAGAACATCATGCGACAATTAGAATGGGAAGGAATGGGAGTGAAAATAGATGGTCGGGCAACTACACCACCTCCGCTTCACTGATGGCATCGCTCTAATAACACCAAACATTAGCCAAACGGCACAAATGCTGGCTGACTTCGACTGAGAATGTGGAAAGATAGGTCTACAGCTGAATCTAAAGAAAACAATGTTCATGAAAAATGAACTAGTTCCAGAGGCCCCGTTCACTCTCAATGGAACAAACATCTCTGAATGCAGCAGTTATGTGTACCTAGGTCGAGAAATCAACTTAATGAACGACCTAAAACCTGAGCTGCGCAGGGAGGAAGAGAGAGTGGCATGGAATGCCTTCAAAGGCATCGAAGAAATAGCTAAAAGGACAAAGAACCTCCGGCCCGGGCACATCTCTTTTTTTTTTTTTTTTTTTTTTTTGCTTTTTTGGGTCACCCCGGCAATGCTCAGGGGTTACTCCTGGCTCTGAACTCAGGAATTACTCCTGGCGGTGCTCGGGGACCATATGGGATGCCAGGGATCGAACCCGGTCGGCACAGGCCGGCCGCGTGTAAGGCAAACGCCCTACCCGCTGGGCCATCGCTTTGACTCCACCATTCTCCCTGCATTAACATACGCCTCAGAGACCTGGGCCCTACGAAAGCAGGATGAGAATGCTATTCGGGTCTCCCAGAGAGGAATCGAAAGAGCTAAGCTTGGAATACCATGCCTCACTCAAATGAGAGAAGGAATCTGGAGTTCTGACCTCCATCGCTATTCCAGAATCAGGGATGCTGTCTCGTTTGCCAAGGCATCGAAAATCAGATGGGCTGGACATTTAATGTGATTTGGAGACAACAGCTGGACTAGAGGCGTTACCGACTGGATCCCACAGGATGTCAAAAGATCACGTGGCCGCCCATCTACAAGATGGTCAGACTACCTTGTCAAGACCCTGAAGGAACGGTTTGAGTCTCTTCATATTCCTGAATCAACCAGATGCCATTGGGCTACATTGGCACGTGATAGAGTCCAATGGAAGTGTTACTGGCACCCACTCAGCAAATAGATAAATAACGGGATTAAAGTGATCAAGTGATGCTAAATTTACTGCATCATTCTCACGTTTTAGAATGCAATTGTATTATTTAATTTTGGAAGTTTTGGTGGGAATGCATCATAAATTTTTATTGGAAGGTTTAGGGAAGTATTTATTGGAGGTAAGCCTAATATTTCTTTGTGTGTGTTCTCTGCATGTTTGTAACTATCACTGTATCACTGTCTTCCTGTAGATCATCGATTTGCTCGAGCCGGCACCAGTAACATCTCAATATGTCCTGTCACATGTGAGATAGTCCAAGGGCATCTGCCCACTCCAGAAACATAAAGAGCCTCAAACCAATCCATCAAGTCATGGGAATGAGGTCTATAATTGTTACTGGTATCTGGCATGTCAAATACAACACGGGTAGCTTGCCAGGCTCTGCCGTGCGGATGGGATACTCTTGTAGTCACCTCAAAATTCGAGCATTTATTGAGGCACTGCACAGCCACAAAGTAGCCGCGGCGAGCTAGGGTATGATCAGCTCTTCAGCAGGGTGGAGCTCTGAGGAAAGGGGAGTCTGGATGTGGAAAATGGTGGCCCTCATGGTGTGGGGGTTTCTCTGGCTTCTTGCAAGGTTCTGCTGGGGTGGCGGGCCAGGGCAAGAACTTGCCATCCCTCCAGGTTGCCTCGTGATCAGCTGAGCTCAAGGGAGAGCAAGTAGCAGCTCTGCCCATATGTGTGAGTCTCTAGACAGGCACACCTGGGCTGCTTGCCATAGATAATCTAACTAATCACTTACTGTGACCATTTGGTTCTTTCTCATTTCCCTTCATACACTTGTCAAAAAAAAATCCTGTACAGGAGGCTGGGAGATGGCTCAGTGGCTAACCGTTTGCCTCTGCCAGCATAATGCTGAAAGTTTAATCCCTGGTGCTACTACAAGCACTGGGCATGACTCTGACTGCTCTGCTGTTTGTGCCTGGCAATGCTGCCATCTGGATATCTGGTACTACTCGTGATTTCTGATCACAGTCAGTCAGGGGTGTGAGCAGTACAACTAAAAAGGGTGGAACTCCCAGTGATCACTGCAACCCCAAAGATATATGAGCACTAAGGCCAAGAGTGTGAACCCCAAGTACTTGCACAAGTACTCTTGCACATGACACTGGCAAGAGCTACAACTAAATTGTACTCAAACACAACCAAAGAGTGCAATCCCCAATGAGCACATGGATGAATACTTGGGTGTACAAATTCTTGGACTTTTCCTGGCAGTTTCCAAACCATTGAAACCTAACAATCTCCTTCTCCCTTTCTCCTTAGGTAGCACTCCATTCTTGTTTTTAGCCATAAAAAATATCAAAGAGCTTTTACAACCAAAAAGGCATAAGGTGGGACAATATAGGATGCCTGGGATCCAAACCAGGTAGGTCCTGTGCAAGGCAAATGCTCTAATTCACTCTAATTCTAAGTTTAAAGGCAAACAATCATGGCTTCAGGCATTGCTAGCTCTTTTGTAAGCATCCAAGTTAATTATTTTATCCTAGAGAGAGATCTTCAATTGTCCACCCTTCCCTCCAGCAATGCCTAATGTGTGGTTCTGAAAATTACTAGTTTCTACTGCTGGGGTTTTTATTTCCTGCGTGCTAACCCACACTTTTGGGCACCTAAAGCCCCCTTGACTTCTTTAGCTCACAAGCCAATGGTTAGGGCTTTGTGGAGTTGAACCTTATGCACTGTTGACGGCCCTCTGCCAACACAGAATCACAAACCAAGCATCCGAACGAGAGATGCCACCCGTGATGGGAGAGCGGGATCCATTTCCCTTCGGACATCTGCGCCGCTTTCCAGAGAAAGGCCGAGGAAGAACAACGAGCTTGGCTTCCCCCTTCTCACCTAGCACACACCCCGTGCATTCTGTGCAGCTTCCTACTCGGCACAGATAAATATATATATATATATATATATATATATATATATATATATATATACCTGCATCTGCTTTTTACTCTAATTTATGTGTAATTATTTGTGCACTAAAAAATTTTTATATTTATATGAGAATATTTTAAATACATATCACTTATTTGATTAATATAATTACACTTGATTGTAATAACATTTTCATATATTGCATATCTCATGAACACAAAAACAAAGAAAACACTATTATATGCATTTGTTTACACTTGAGTTTTGTTTAGTTTTTGTTTCCTTTAGTGCTAGAGTTATACAGTGTTTACCCTCCCTATGTGTTCAGGGTGTCAAGATTGAATCAAGACAAAACAAATGTCAGCTTATACAAAATTTTAGATAATGTTATCATGTCAGTGAAGTTTTCAAGTCATTGACAATACATGTCTTAAGTATTGTTAAGGAAATCTTCTGAAGTTCCAATGAACTCCGGGCAGAGCTGCTACTGTCTCTCCCTGTGACCAGCCGCTCACAAGGTGCCCAGGAGGGATAGCGGGTTCTAGCTCTGGCCCGCCACCCTAGCAGAGCCTTGAAACAAGCCAGATGACCCCGCCCACTCCACGAGGGCCTCCATTCTCCACTTTCGGACTTCCCTCTCGTCAGAACTCCACCCAGCAGACCAGCCTATCATAGCCCCGCTTGCACAGCCGCTGTGGCTGCACAGATCATCAATTGATGCTGGATTTAGAGATGACTACAAGAGTATGCTACCCACATGGCAGAGCCTGGCAAGCTACCCGTGTTGTATTTGTTATGCCAAATACCAGTAACAATTTTAGACCTCATTCCCATGACCTGATGGAATGGTTTGAGGCTCTTTATGTTCCTGGAGCAAGCAGGTGCCCTTGGGCTCTACTAGCATGAAATAGTACATATGGAGATGTTACTGGTGCCCGCAAGAGCCAATTGATGATGAATGGGAAGACAGTGATATAGTGATACAGTATTAGAAGTTAGTATGGAACAAAACGTCAGTGGCAATAAGCAAGAATGTTACCATTGACTAAGCACCCACTCTGTATCACTTCATATAAAATATTTAAAAATGAAAACAATTATTTATAATATAGAATTTTCATAGTAGAGAATTATTAATTATAGTAAATTATTTGTGTTCACTCATCAGTGAACAAAAGAACATTTGGATAAATGGAGAAACAGAATTTAAATTAGTTTGAAGAAGTAAAGTTTGTATTCAAAGGTGTATACTTCTCATTGAAAGATTTAATTACTTTCTAAAACAATTGCCGTGAAGTAAATTCTAAAACCAGCACCCTTAGATTCCATTTTGATGGGTAAGCAGCACCGATAAGCCTTCAATTGCATAGGAACATTATTTTAATTCATCCCCAGATATCATTTATTTTAATGTTGTTCAATGTGCTTTCTGCTGTTATATCCAAAACATGAGTTTGATAAAATATGCAAGACAAAGTTGCAATAAAATTGTTAGAAGTATGTACTTTTCTTTTCTACTTTAAAAATATGTTTTGTGTCAGGTTCGGATTTTCTAGTAATAAAGCTGCTAAAAATACTGACTTTAACATTTAAATAGTAGGAGTATCTTTATTCAGATTTCATGTAGCTGCTACCATAGGGCCTCTTGGACATGGGTTCATGCACTCCAGCTCTAGGAACTTTTCAGCAATGGTGACTTTGACAGTTGCTCCTTCTGGGACCCCAATAATCTTTATGTTATTTCTTTTGTCTTCATTTGTTATCTATTGGTTTATTTTTGAGGTCTTTTCCATTTTCTGCTCTTGTATGGAGATTCAATGCACCTTGAATTTCACTAATTCTGGATATTCGGTGCACCTCAGATCTCACGTAGTTCTGTTTTCAGCAGCTGTAACTCTGCTGCTGAAGACATCCAGTGAGTTTTTATTTTGTCTATCATATTTTTGAGATAAGTAGTTTCTGCTTGTATTTTTGTTTGCTCACAGACATCAGACTTGGAAGGGATGCGTGAATGCAAGAATGCAAGCAATCATCAGGAAGGAAGAAACAACATAAATAACTAAACCTCACAGTTAAACGACTTAGAAAATGACAACTAAAGGAGCCAAAACCAGGAAAAAGGAAATAAAACTTAGAGCAGAACTGATCTACTGGAAGAGTAAAATACAATTCAAAAGATTAATGATGCTAAGAGTTGGTTCATTGAGAAAACAAAGAGTATCAATAAACTACTAGCAAGACTCACAAAAAAACAGAGAAAAAGAACCCTAATAAACTGAATCAGAAATGAAAATCAGGACATCACAATAGAAACTACAGAAGCCCATAAGATCACCAGGTAATACTCTGAAAACCTTTATGCCCCGAAAAAAGAATACCTCAAAGAGATGGATAAATTTCTGAATTCTGATAAACTACCAAGTTTGAACTAAGAAGATCAGGAATACCTGAGGAAACCTATCACCATCTAGGAAATTGAAATGGTAACCAAAATTTTTCCCAAAAACCAAATCCCTGCCCACATAGATTCACTAGTGAATTCTTTCAAACCTTGAAAAGGAACTACTGCTAATCATTTTCAAGCTTTTCAAAGAAATTGAAGAAACAAAAACTTCCCCAAACAATTTTTATGAATTAAATATCACCCTGATACTCAAAGCAAACAGAGACACCAAAAAATTACAGACTAATATTCCTGATGAATAAAGTGCAAACATTCTCAAAAAAAATACTAGCAAATAGTATTTTGACCATGACCAAGTCAATCAACATAATACACCATATAAATAAATCAAATGTAAAACCCATATGATTATACCAATAGATGAAGAGAAAGATTTTGACATGATCCAGCGCAAATTCATGATAAAAACTCTCAACAAAATGGGAGTTGAAGAAAACCTTCTTCAATTTACTCAGAGTCATCTATCACAAACCCACAGCAAACATTATCATCAATGGGAAAAAACTAAAGGGTTTCCCGCTAAGCTCAGGGGCAATGCAAGGTTGCCCACTCTTGACACTTCTATTCAATATATTACTGGAAGTACTTGTCATAAGAATTAAGCAAGAAAAGATATCAAGTCTTTGAAACCAATACCCAAAGACTGTAGAAACAAGAACTGTAGAAACGAGGGCCAGGAGGTTTGGTCCACAGTTGAAAGCCTGCTTCAACTGCAAGGGGAAAACAGAATCGGGATAGGGAGGGACCAATGTGACTAAGGTAGATCTAAATGATCTGCGTGCTGAATGTAGGTAAAGGAACAAATGATAACTTCTCCGCTTTCTGATTTGCAAACCATAATGCCCAAAGGAAGAGAAAGGGAGAGAGAAAGAAGGAAAACTCCTGAAACAGAGGAGGTTTGGGGGTGAAGGTTGGGAGTGTCAGGAGGGAAAAGGGGGCATTGGTGGTGGGAAAGATACACTGGTGAAGCGATGGGTACTGGAACATTGTACGACTAAAACTGCTCAGAAACAGCCAGCCTTCCAACTGCATTGCACGGGATTTAGTTAAAAATAAATAATAAATTTACAAGAATAAATATAAATGTAAATAAATAAATAAAGTTTAAATTACTGTCCTAAATACTTACTTGCATTTCTTTTACTGAACAGACTTATTTAGAAGGAAATGCAGATCAAAAATGACAGCAAAACCTCAATAAAACAAAATATTTAGAAATAATAAACACTTAGGCTCAGTTTAAGCTCTTCCAAAATATGCTCCATAAAAGGCTACTTTCCAAACAGTTTAGGAGCATTAAGCTAAAAAAAAATGTATCCAAAATAACACTCTTTCTCCTTCAATTTCTCATTTTAAGGAATTTGTACAGAATGTAACAGATATTAAGGTTTTTATCTACCTCTTTCTATAACTGGTATGGCTTTTTCTAAATTGTATGAAAAGATACTCTTGTTTCTTTGTAGAATATAATTCTAACAAGATAGTCGAAGAAAAGAGGAAACTTTTCAAATGGAAAGTCATCTATTAAAGCTTGAGGATTTAGTAGATTACAAAAGGAAACTAGCAGGGTTCAAAGGGTTATTGGAAAAATTTAAGAGATTTTGCTAGCAAAAATTCTATATTTCTATTCACACAGACTTCAATGGACAGTGCGAAATATAATAAAATATGATTTAAGATCTCACTGACAAAGGAACACAGACAATCACAAAACTCATTAATTCGATGTAAAAATTTGGTAGTTGGAGACTTAGAGGGTTTTTATTATATTCAGTGAGATAACAATAAAATTCCATGCTTCTTTTTAAAAAAAAAAATTTTAGTATAAGCAAGAGTCTCCTGGATAAAATGTTAAAATAATGAAGATAACTAATTGTGCCATTTCGATCTATTTAAAAATCAAAATTCATTCTAGTTGAAGAAACAAAATTATACAAATAGATAAAAAATGATTTACCCAATTGTAAGTAAATTATTACATATATATTTATTTTTTGACATGGAACAGTAGCATTGTCAGTATTTTTTTATCTTTTTTTAAATATTTTATTATACCACCGTGAGATATACAGTTGCAAAGATGTTCATAAGATGTTCATATTTGGGGTTTCAGTCATACAATGTTCCAGCACCCATCCCTACACCAGTACCCATTTCCCACCACCAATGTCCCCGATTCCCCCCCCCTTCCCCCAGCCTGTCTCTGTGGCAGGTTTTTCAATTCTTTCTCTTTCTCTCTCTCTTTCTCTTTTCCTTCCCTTCCACATTGTGTATTACAATACATACATTAAGAGGTTGTCATGTGTATTTTTTTTGCCTGTATTTAATGCTCAGTTCTAGGTTGTTATCAGCACTATAAGCACACTGTTCCATTCTCTGTCCTACCTAGCCTCTGACTCCCAAACACACATCCATGATAATTTCCACCTTTGGCATTGTCAGTATTTTCAAGTTATGCAAAGATCAATAAAAAACCAAATCAGCAGACGGAAAAATAGTAGAGAATTTGTATTTATCTGTATTTTTTGTTTTACCCTGTTCTTTGTGTCTACAAAGCATATTCAACTTTCTCTGGTACTTAACTCTATCTGTTCTCTGGCTATCAGGGGCTGGAGGCTGGTATCCCTAGAACTTTGTGCAAAATTAAGTATTTATCTCTCCTTTCCTTAACTCCTTCCAGATCTCCTCAGTAGGGAATAGAGAGCTGTCCTTCAATCCAGTGTTCATTCTTGTTCATTCTATGTTCTCCTTGCTTCTCTCTTTACTTCCTAAGTAGACATTAAGTCAGTGTATGATGTTCTCCAAAGCAGAGAAAATCAGCAACTTTATTTTGAATTAGGTTTCATTATGGTTTCCTGTCTGGAGTTCTGACCTTCACCTACGGTTGAGAATCAGGGACGCTGTCTCGCTTGCCAAGGCATCGATAATCAGATGGGCTGGACATGTAATGTGACTTGGAGACAATGTCTACATTCATCCCTTTTGGGTATTAGTGTAGCCCTAGGGCAGCTTCTTGCTTGCTCCAGGAACACGAAGAGCCTCAAACTATTCTGTTAGTTCATGGGAATTAGGTCCATCATCGCTACTGTACTTGGCATATTGAATACGACACAGGTAGCTTGCCAGGCTCTACCATGCAGCCATGCGCAACAGAAAAAAACAGTAGAAGCTCTGCCCCGTGTGTCTGCGCCTTTGGTTGAGCATACTTGAGCATGAAATACGCTTCTCTATAGGGTGGGACTCTGACAAGTAGGGCTTGAGATCGGCTTTTCTCTTGAGTGGAACTCTAAGGAGCTGTGAAGTTCAGATGTTGAAGACGGCTGCCACCACGGTGCAGGGGTTCCTCTGGCTTCTTCTGAAGCTCTATGGGGATGGCGGACCAGTCTCAGTACTTGCCCTCCCTCCAGGATGCGTTATATTTGAAAAAAAATAAGCATTAAAAACTGTAAAATCACTCTGGTCATGCTCAGGGATCTGTATGGTTTCAAAGGTCATACCTTGGCCTCCTGTACACACTAGCCATTTGATCCATCTCCCTGGCCTTCATTATTTTAAAAGGCTTTGTGATATGGATAACCATTACTAATATTGGGGAGTATAGAAAAATATTATCTAATGATTGCATGGATGTATTTTTCTATATCCAAGCATTTAACTAAGATTTTATTTTAAAAGTAATGTGATTGCAGGATTCAATATATTATGAGATGATTGTACAATTATCCTAATGATATCAATTCAAAGTATTTATTGGATCATTGAAAATTATATT